>BLKR01016647.1:0-22895 GCA_011170035.1 Teleogryllus occipitalis | reverse complement strand
TGTAATGGGACAATCGCCCATGTGTGGCAGCGACGAATTAAAATTAATATGAAATTATATTTTCAAACGCCTGTTGAAGCGCGTAGCGGAGGCTCGCCGCAAGAGCGGCAGGAATAGGTACATTTTCCCGTTACTCTGCGTCGCCGACGTGGGCGACCGGAGCTTTCCTTTGTCTCGGAGTCTGGTGAAGGGGCGCGCCCGTGACGTCGGTGGGATTTCCACCCTCCGCGCAGAGCGTCGGCGAATTCGGCGAAGTCGTGACGTGAAGCAAATTCCGGTGAAGACGCTACTTCGAAACACCAGACTGCCGAGTCGGTGCCACCACGATTGGCCGCTCCGTGTCGCGTGAGGTCGCAGGCCAATGAGTGCGAACGTCGCGTGGACGCGGTCATGTGACCTCATGGAGCGAGTGAGCTCCGGAGAGGAGGAGCTAGGGGTCTTCTGTTACGAGCAGCGTAGGCGAGCACATCGAGAGAATTGCCTCGGGAAAGCGCATATGCCTCACCGACTAGGGCCGTAGTCAGTCGAGGGCTTCTATAGGCAATAAAGACCGAGCCGCCTTCACCGCGCCGCTTTATGCCGCTAAGTTGGGCCAAGTTTTGGGCCACGCGTCGCATATCGCGAGCATTCAACTGATCCGCCGCGCAGCCACGGACGGGGGAGGACCGAAGGACAGGCAACAGCCGTGACCAGACCGGGCCGCCGCTCGCACCGCCGCCGCCGCCGACGTCGCCCGGCGTCCATTCAGACGCCAGCTCCCCGCGCCGGTCGTGACCAGACCGGGGCCCCGCTATCTCCAGCGCCACCCCGCGCCGCCGCTTCTAGTGGATACCCGAGGCGCCGTCTGAGCTGCCGGCATCGACCCCGACTTACGGCGCCCTACCTGGGCAGTGGGACCGAGGGAGCCACCGTGCGCCACCTCTGCAGCGCCGGGACAATGGCCCGCGCAATGAAAATCTCTTATTCACAATATTGTACTTTTACAATGTTACTTTTATGGTGTCTGCAATTTTTGAAAATACATAGTGTTTTACACATTACTTTCCTGACTGTTCCTTCCCACATACGAGGAAATTTTTAAAGGAAACATTTTTATAAAATTAAAGAAAACATTCTGAAACAAAAAATGGAGTCGTTTTTTAGAAAACACTTGAAATTGTTTAAAAACTGCCCATTTTCATGTAAAATTACCCCAAAACTTCTCATATTTTCGAAAAATTGGCCATGATCACAATTCAAGATGTATAAAGGCCCATTCACAATGCAATCACAAACATAAGCATAACACATAGACATAGACATTAACACAAGCAAAGAGTTGGCGTATTCACAATGTCGAACATAAACACAGGCAAAATAAGAGTTTCTATTGGCTATGAGACGCAACACACGAATCGACACGATCGACTTCGATATTCGATTTTGAGTTAACGAACTGTGATTGGCTCATTCCTTATGTCTGACATAAGCATAGCTTGTAAGCTCGAAGCTTGCAAGCTCTCAAGTTAACGTCTTACGTGTTATGCTTATGCGAACGCATTGTGAATGAGTCCACTTGTAGACGTAGTCCTAACTTTTATGTTAACGCCATGCTTATGCTTATGTTTGCATTGTGAATGGGCCTTTAGTGGCAGATTTTAATATGAAAAAAATATATTTTCAATATTGTAGTTGTAGGAAAATGCTGTAGTTTTAGAAGAAAGTCGTAGTTGACGGTAGAAAATTTTGAACTTATGAAATTTTCGAGAAATTAGAAATTTCAATGAAAATAGGACTCGTGCACACGTGCCGACGGGCCTCTAGTCCCAGCGTGCACTGCACGGAGCACTCATACATAGAGCGATCACTCCCATGTTAGACTTCCTATCTTTCAAGGAGTGTACGATGAACGCGATTGCACCGCGCCCGGCGGATTGCATCGTTTGCTCGGCCACTCCTGCCTATACAAGTGATCCATCTATGTATTATTTGTCTATGGTGCACTGTGCTAGAGACCCCGCGCCGCGCCGCGCGCCAGGCGCCGCACGTCTATAAAAAAAGGTGTGAAAAGACCCTAAAAATTCAAGATGGCGGAGTTTCGGCACTGCCAACCTCATCGAAATAAAACGCGAAAGCGCCGACGCGACTTGTTACATGTACGTATCAAAAATCCAGGTATGCTGAAATGATTTGTTAATGTTGTTTTACGACTTATAAATGGCAACAGGCATATGGTAAAATAATTTAATTTATAATTTATGTATGAAATTTGTTTTTATTAATTAATTATAATATTAAATATAATACTCTTAATTAAATTACTTATAAATTTGAAAATATTTGGATTCTCAGAATTAATAAAATCTTATTGAAACTGAAGAATAAATGAAATAGTAGAATGTTATTTTATTATAGAATAGGAAAAAAAGGTATAAACAGGGGATTTATAGAATAAAGATGAAATGAAATGCAAAACTCAAAATAATTTTAATTTTCCAACAGTACACAATGAAGTGAAATAAAACTATTCTTTACTGAACTAGAAATATTTGTATAATAATGGTTTTATGCACGTAATATCGACAAATGACCACGATCAAAGCATCGGTTCTGTTCATTCCTCATTGTCTGCGTATCGTTTTACGCGTGGTAGGGAGATCCATTCATTGTACTTCCGTCGGCGCATTGTTCAACACTTGCTTGTCGTGTTGGATAATGGTCGCTTGTGTTGTTTTACGTCCACGTGTTCTCGCCTGTGCCCTGTGCATTTAGCGATATTGCTTATTGTTAGTGTTTATTAAATTAGAGTATTATTAGGGTTAATTTCTTTTAGTTTAGTTTGTGTTTGCATTAGCATTTATAAATTTTTTGTTTTAATTGGTGGTTTTGGTTTTTAGTGGTTTATTTCCTAACTTTGTCTCCCTTCTACCTGTTACTATTTTAAATGACTGTACTTGTCAAAAATTCATGACGTTTTAATCTCATTGTTAGATATAATAATTGCTCATGTGGTCATTGACACTTTTACATATGCTGATGACGATTTGTTTTGATTTTCATTATCAGTGTAGTTGTATCTTTAATATGAAATCTCTAAATTCTTTGTAATAGGACTGTTGCCAGCAGTAGTTTTCTCTGTATATGTTTAGGTTTGTCCCAGTTTAATCACTTATTGAGGGATTGAATTGGGTGAACTTATCACGTTTTGAGTTTTTTTTTAAAGAATTCATTTGTGAACTGGACTGGGTGTTTCTAAGATTTAGAGCTGATGTTCTTGAGGCCATGACCTGCTGGACTGGCTTGTAAAATTGCTGATTGTAACAAATGTATAGTTTTCCTTTAAATAATGCTCTGTGATAAGTAATTCAATTTCTCTATTTAGTAGTAATTTGATGCCAGTTGCTTTCCTTTTGTATTATATTCATTCCTAATTTGCACTTTTATTAATTGATTTTATTTCGATCAAACTGGCCATTGGTTTGCTGATTCAACATGTATAATTGCCTAATTTGACAATATTATTTTATTGTCTTGTAATTTGTAATTCAAACATTTGTCACTATTCAGTTATAATTTGATGCCAATCAAATTTTATGTATTTGGTTTTGTTTTTTTTCTGTATTACACATTTCTAAATTTGCACAGTTATTCCCTTTGTTAATTTAATAAAACAATTGGCACTATTCATCTCTAAAGTTTCAAAATTTTTATTTTACCCTTTTATTTAATAAATTATTTTGTAATACATAATTGTTTTTTTTCTTTCTTTCTTTCTCTATCCTGGTTCTCGTATCAAGGTTTACAGAAGAGTACACATGTGTTGCTGCAATGACTTGCTTAGATTGTTTCATAGACACTGATAGTTGCCTCGAAACAGCTATTTTTATTGTTACACTGTCTCCAAAATTCAGTGGTTCTAAAATTAAATTTTTTAAAATTATATTGCAGTTATTAATGGAAATCTCAAAACATTAGAAAAAAATTTTGCAGTATGTATTTGTGATGAAAACATGAAATTCAGATTACAAAAATGTGATTTAAGCTACGTTTGGGATTGGTAAGACAAGTAATAATCTTGGGCAAGGTAACTATCGACCATACCAGCAGTGTGTGGTTGTATTTGTTAGGATGTGATGGTAGAATAGTGAAATGGATGGTTGGCAGAAATAATAAATTTTTAAGTTAAGGGGAGAAAAAGAAAGATTGTACATTAGTAATAAGAAAGATAACATGTTTGTAATGCCCAGAGTAATTTTTTCTGCACAGCGATGTTGGTTCTTTACAATGGAGAATGGAAAAAGTGTTCAAACGTTTTCTTAAAGAAATTTTACTTATCCCATGAAATTTCTGAAGTGGTTTATTAAACAAATGCTTTGAAATGTGGTCTTTAAATGATTTTGCTAAATATCATCTTTTAAAAATTCATTCATCATTCTTTTAAAAATTTCCCTTCCCTGCTATTCTCTTTAAAGAAATAAAAATTAGTGTGCAAGAGGAAAATAGAACTGACAATATTGCCATTATGAAGTGTAGTTCATAGGTCCTCTAGTATTCAGTATCAGCAAACTTGTTTTTTTGACTAATTGGATTAAAATGTTAGAAGTTGTAAAGTGTGTAACAATAAGAGAAGTCTTAACTATTGTTCTGGTATGCTCTGGAAGGGTATTACTTCATTGATTCCCACATTGGCAATTTTTTTTTGTAGTAAATTAAAAATTGATTTACATAAATAAAAATTAATTACTTTTATTGAGTCTTTTCCCAATCTATTCTAGGAAAACACCACCATTTCTAGTTAGTAAAAAAAATTGTTTTTCTTCTCTTTTCATCAGCACTAACTTCATTACGACAAAAACCTGCTTTGAAAATGAAGGAATAAGATAATAAACATAATATTGATTATATTTAAATTGTGCATGATGAATCAAGTATAATGTATGTAGGGTGAATGCAATTGCACATTTCTTCTGTTCCCGAATCCCTAGATTCCCTTTTACTACGCACTTATGAAAAAGGTAGAATGGAACATTTTAATATTTGATAAATATTCATGCCCAACTGCATGGGTGAACAATCACATTTGATTTGAATATGCTACTGACAAATAACCAACTCTCCACTCCTGTGGTGCCTAGCAAAAAAGAGCTCAAGAAAATGAAGTTACATTTACTGCCCAGAAGCAAAGCAGGGACCATCACTTTACGAGCATGTGAAATACTTATAAAATGTACTGAATTAACTAAAAATGAATGTAGGATATGAATAAGAAATCCTGAACCATCCATGGAAAAGAAGTTTATCTGTGTCACAGAATCCTTTCATTTTAGCAAAGGTGGTTTGCAAAAGGATTCTCTTTAATATATTTTTTAAAGATAATTCCACATATTTTCAAGTATGTAAAACATGCAGCTTCAGTAATAAAAGTTCTGACATTGGAAACAAAAACTTCAGTAAATGATAATTTAAATTTGCATTTTTCTTATGTATTACTTGAAAGTAATATTATTTAAGTAAAATAATACATAAAATATTGATTTTCATTGAGAAGATATATTTATTTTTCAAATATAAAACATTTTTTCCCGAAATATCTCATTCAAAAATTACACGTCGTTCCTATATTCACTGATACAGTCTAGTATTAGGAATATATGTCTTTATATTGCCTTCCGAAGCCAAGAAACTCGAACTGAAGTATTCAAGTACTAAATTTAAAGTATTTTGCCCAACCTCGTGCATATGGAATATAAAATTATTCAATACTGTGTCACAGTGTGAATAATTTTTGTGTTCTGTAGTGATACACGTGGGAATGTAAATCTTTGTGATATATTTTCTGTTATATATTATATGATATACATTTTGTATTATTATTAGTGCACCATACATCCTGTACTGTGCTGTATACCCCACATAGTTTTCATACAGAGCCTTATTGTTTTGCTTACACTTAACTATTTAACTATGCAAAATAAAAAAAATATTATAAGTAAAAACAAATAGACTACCCAATGCAAACCGTTAATACACAATTCTGTCTTTCACTGTTGCATAAATAAATTTTTTTTAAATTATAACATAGTACTGATTCTAGTAAGACATACTAATCCTAGTACTGATCCTTGTGGAACACCTGTATGCACTGAGCTGTAATTTGATTGTACTATTTGCTTTTACCCATAAAATTTCCATACATTATTTGTGGCCTGTTGAAGATTCAAAAAGAAAATTTACTTTACCTCATATTCCAATGGTTTCTATTTTCTTTAGGAAGAGTTCATGGAACACACTATCAAAGGCTTTTGATAAGTCTAGAAATAGAGTTGCAATCTTTCTGTTTTGTCCAAGGTTATTTCAAACTGTGTGGCAGAAGTTGGCAACTGCTGTTGAGATGGCTAGTCTTTTTCTACAATCATGTTGAGTATTTACAAGTATTTTTTTCTCTAGTAAGCTATTTATTCCGATAAGAATAACTTTTTCTAGTCGTTCTCCCACTCAACACAACAATACTCACTAAATTTAACATTAGAAGGAAACAGCATCACACAAGCACAGAAAACAAAATTTCTCGGAATCACCATACAATTGAACCTCAAATGAAAGTCACACCTAGAAGATATAAATTCAAAATTGAGCAAACTTAATTATGCTCTTAGAATAATAATAATAATAATAAGAAACAGCACGAACAGTGTACTTTGCAAATGTGCACTCTGTTCTCAAATACGGGATAATAATATGGGGCCAAGCACCAGAGGCTAAGGCAAACATTCAAAATACAAAAGAGAATCATTCGAACAATAACAAATACAAAAAGAACAGAGTTGAGTTTGAAATTCCTATTGGCCATTTCTTAGATTTGTCAAAATCCTTTGACATTATTGATCATCACATACTTTTAACAAAACTAGAAATGCTAGGGATCCGAGGCATTGCAGGCCAGTTGATTAAATCATATTTATCAAACTGTAGCCAAGTAGTTACCCTCCAGCACACTAAAGATAACAAAATCTCCTCGTACTACTCCTGCCCTCAGATGATAAATTGTGGATCTCGCAAGGATCCATCCTAGGGCCAATACTATTCCTTATATACATAAATGACATGCCTTTGGCTTTAAAAAATAACAAAATAATTTTGTTTGCAGATGACACAAACATAATCATAAAAGCAAACACGCAACAATTATTAGAAAAAGAAACTCAAAAAACATTGCATGCACTAGTAAAATGGTTTAAAGATAACAAACTCATCATAAACACCAATAAGACAGTCTCTCTAAATTTCATGACTCCCTGATGCAAAGAAAAACTCTCAGCATTTGCTCATAAATAATAATCCTGTAACAATATCCCATTAAACTACCTTCCTTGGTCTAACAATCCAAGAAAACCTAAAATGGAATGCTCACATTTCAAATCTTAATAAGAAGCTCACCAAATCTTGCTATGCTCTATACACCCTCAGGTCAAGCTTCAACATTGAGACTCTTAGGACAATGTATTATGCAAATGTGCACTCACACTTGAAATACGGATTAATATTTTGGGGTAATGCCCCTGAAAGCACTCGTACATTTATTATCTTAAAAAGAATACTGCGAACAATGACCAGCACTCATAAGCTGGAGTCTTGCAAACCCTTGTGTAAAAAATTAAGGATTCTTCCACTACAATGCATGTACATATTTGAAATAGTTGTCCTCACAAAGAAGATTCTCATGGAAGACAAAGATACTTTCACTCTAAATTCTGATGTTCACAACTATAACACTCGACAAAAGGATAACCTACATGTTCCCCATTCTGACACTACACTTTATCAAAAAAGTACCCTAATAGAGGACATTACACTTTACAACAAATTGAGCCATGATATTAAAGATATAAACACAATACATAGATTTAAAAGTAAATTGAAACCTTTCCTGCTTAACAATATGTTCTACAGTGCGAAGGAATACACAAATCACATCACTACCTCCCTTAAAAAACATAAATAAAAATTCTAATCCCATTGGTTTTCTGTTTCATGTTGACTGTTCAAGTTGAAGCAAAGAAAAAAGAACTGGCATATCCCGTCCTGCCTGTGTTAAATTGCAGTTGGACTGATGTAGAAGGAGAATGCCAAACCAAAATTCTCTTTCCTTCACCCTGAATTTGTTAGATGCACTAGGCATCATTAATAATATCGTTAAATCATTTCTGAATGAATAGTATTTTGTTATTAGTATTGTTACTATTATAATTGATATTACTATTAGAATTGTTGTTGTTATTATTACTACTACTACTACTATTATTATTATTATCATCATTATTATTCTTATTATTATTATTATCATTATTATTATTATTAGTTTACTGAAAATTTATGTAAGAATAGTAAGAGTTATAGGGCGGTAGTTTTTTTCAACAGTAGTGTCTCCTTTTCGGTGTATTGGTTGTGCTAACTATCAAAGCATCTGGAAAGGTACAGTCCTTTAGTAAGCAGTTTATTAAGTAGCCTAAAATGATTATCAAAGCTGATTTACACTTTTTTTAGAATGATAGATTTCACATCATCTATATCAGTTGAATTTTTAATTTTGAAAATTATTAATTAGTGTGTCTATTTGAATGACAGTTGTCTGTTCAACTTCTTCTGGTTTGTTTTATTGGTCAATCATTGTTTATGAACTGCATGATGTTGTAGATTCATTGTTAATAGAGATTTGATGTGTTTATTGCCTAGATTGAAATTGTAAGGATTTTTGCTTAGAGTATTTATTACTCCCTCTCCTTTAAATTTATTCACTGAAATTTGATTCAATAATAGAGTGATTGCCCAGAACACCCATAGAAAATAAGAGGCATTTATAGATACAAAGGGGACCCATATTTCAAACTAAAGCCTCTCTTCCAACACATTAACAGAATTCATTTCTCCTGCGACAGAAATAACTTTAACTTTAAGTGGTTAATTTGTATTAGAAGTAAATAGATTTATGTTAATGAAGAAGAGAAAAAGAAAAAGAAAAAAGGGGAAAAAATAAAAAGAAGAAGAAGAAGATTTTGAGGATTTAGTCGGGGCCTGTGGCAAATTGCCCCAGTTGCCCCTCCCTCAGAGGGGCACTGGAGATGATATGCAATTGAATAAGGAAATTTATACTTTCTTTTATATCATTTTTTGGGGCAACATGTAAATTACACATATTTTCCTATAGTCATCTTCATTTAAATTTACTGGTTCATGGTGATTTATTAATACCTATTTTCATGAGAATATGGCATGGTATTTACATTGATTTCCTTTAAATGTTTTAATTTTATAGAGAGATTGTTTCTTTTATTGCATTTAGCTTTATTAGTTTAAATAGAATGTTTATTTCTGATGTCAAAGGAATAGCCAATTATTAAAATATATTAAGATATTAATTATAGTAATTTATTTGCAAAATGTTCTTTGTTGTTTTGTTATGTGATCTATAATTATTATTTTTATAGGACTGAATATATGTGTCAATGAACATGAAATTTTTGAATACATTTTGATTTTTAATTTTGGGTAAGAAGATAAAGAGAAGAGAAATTAGAAAATGTACACATTCTGAAGCATCATTACTAATTCCATTTTGATTAATATATAATAATGAATATTCATTTAAATAGTGTTTGTTTAATGATCTACTGTTTTCAACAGCAAAAGCACTTCCCTGGATTTTGTGTAACTTGCGCTATTTTAGTTGCATTTCATGCATTTAGAATTGTGTTTTCACTGTTAATACCACTCAAATGTAATTTTTAAATAGCTTTATTTATATTAAAAGTTAACAAACTAAAAATAAGTAATTTTCTCTAGGGCAGAACAAATTGTCATAATTCATGAAGAAATTCAAAACCTTTTTTCTTTTACAATTTCCTAATAGTTTACATCTTAAATAAGATGTATACAATATTGTATTAGTCAAGATTTGAATGAAGAGGCGGATCCAAGGGGATTGGTGAGCCATAGTTCCCCTCCAAAGCAAGCATTTTCGTAATTTCTTGTCAATGAAAAAACAAAAAATATGGATCTCATCCCATACAAAACATATTCCCATCCAATCGTAATCCCATTACAAATACTTATACATTTTTTATTTCATGCTAACGATATATTATTTCAAAAATTATAATTTGGAATGGGGACTGAGCAGAATTGCACCCTCCCTCCCAAAATACCTTCTGGATCAGTCAGTTGTTCATGACCATCTTAGAAAGTTGGATATCGCGCACTTTGGTGGGCTGAACCAATCAACGGGTTGAACGGGTGGAACGGACAGAACCGCGACGGCCGGCACTAAGATCAGCTCGTAATAGTTCCCAAAAGCACCACAATAGCGCTAGAGTCACGAATCGCCGTCTGGTTTTTAGCCTCTAGTCTCCCTACCACGCGTAAGGGTGCGTTTATGTTGGAGCTGCGACAAACGATGAGAGCAGCGATAAGAGCGAAGCAACGAAAACGTCCACATGGAAACAGATGGAAGTGTTCATGTTGACAGCGCGCTGATCACGGGATCAGCGCTGCAACCCGCGATAAGAGCGAAGAAAACCCTTTGGTAGGTTTTCGCTGCTAGTATCGCTGTTCCGCACTCTTCACAGCTGGTCCACTTCAGGTGTTGTACATGTCGGATAACATGAATGCTGAGAAATTGATCACTTGTGTTATTGTTAGGAGTCAATTTTGGGACGAAAGGGACACAAATCGCCGTAATACCATCGTTTTAGACAAATTGTGTGCCGCAGAAATGAGTACAACATGCAAGTTTTAGAGGTTAGGTTACATTCGTTTTTTACTGAACGACAAGTATACAAACAATTACGGGATAACTGCCATTTTTATTATTGTGTTGTGCAAAACTAATTGTTAACTTAGGTAAAGGACATAATCATCTGCCAGTGATAATGTTTTATTCTAAATCATTTTTTTGTATTGCAAACCCTCAGAAGGTTTGTTCACTTTGTTTGCCATAATCACCCATTTCATCTGTTAATGAATTTGTAAATTGCATCCACACCTTGTAAAACTATAGAAGAGAATTTATTGTAGTTGTGAGATATTGACCCAGAATGATTGGGATGATTAATTCTTGTGTGCTTGCTGCCCATGGCACACAATGTGGGTGCAATTCAAGGAAATATAATTTATAACAGAAATTTTAAAATGAAACAAATGAACTTATTTTTAATTTTGTTAGTTTAATTAAACGATTGGGATGTTTTATCAGTGAATAACTATCACTGAAGAGCAATATGAATAAAATGAAATGCCAGAAACAGAATATTTTTTATTTTTAAACTAGAAAATGTATTGAAAAAGAATTATCTAAATTATTACTTTTGATAGTACATGTATCTCATTTCGTAGCACAACATTTCGAAAGGATGAAAATTGAATGTTTGCAATTAATTCAAAATTGAAGTGATTGAAATCAGCTAGTCCCAAGCCACAATTTGGCAAAATATTGAGAGGTTGCACTCTACAAAGCCGTCAGCCTTCCAGTTTTGTCATAGTTTAAGATTTAAGAAACAATTTTAAATAAAACAAATATGCCAATTACCTTTATCACTTCCCTTATCTGTTTTCCTTGGAATTCAGAGTAGTTTTTACTTCAGAATGCAAAATCATTTATTTACCATGGTCTTTGCAAAACTCAATCATTTTAGAAGATATCCCTTGTACACTTGGATAATATTTCATGAAAAACTTACAAAATTTTGGGAGAGAGTGATATGTTATTCAGTCAACATGAACAGAGGACACCTAAAATATTAATCATATGGAAATGTTTTTAACATTAGATAGTTTATTGTACATGTAATCTTCAGACTTTACATTCAGTTAAATTAAACAGGCAAACCACCAAAATATAGGCTCTTTACAGACACAATAGGAAACAAATACTGAGAATTCAATTAAGATTGGTAGAACTAACAGCAAAATTATTGTCTTAGACAATATTAAAATGAGAAGAGTCCTTCCTTATATCAAGACAATAACAATGAATTTGAAGATGTTTTAATTTTTCTTATTTACTCCATGACAGATATTTTTCTTATATTACAGAATAAACAACAATAAAAAAACTACTTCAAATTAATTATCTTTAAATAAAAAATTATACTTCTCCTTTTAAATACTGAAAATGTACCAAACTGAAAACTGTTTTATAAGATGAAACTTGACAGACTAATAAAATATTAGAAAGACTATGAATAATAGAAATTGGCAGAATGGGAGAGCACTGCACACATTTGAAATTTTCTGTACATAGTCACTTTTCTTCACACAATTTCACACTTGTCTTCACTGTTTTTATTTTTCATACAACCGGGCATAAAATACTATTATGTTTGTGAGATTCACATAGGCATATAGTACACAATACATTTCCTTTCCTTCTTAGAAGACCCAATTCCATACTTTTTTCTTAAACATTCATTCACATACAACCAAATTTCTTTCAAGAGACTAGGCTTCTTCTCTGTAAAAAAAATGGAAAGGCTATTGAGTTCCTCAAATGAAATCCATCACTAACCTCAATACTAAATAGTATACTATAGTTATAACCCTGCTGGAAATATACATCTGTTTCTCTTTAACAGTCAATGTAAATATGTTTATATGTATGACACTTAATTTTCCATAAACACTAATGTGCATTAACACTCATTATTGTAGCCATGGCAGCTTACCTTTATAATCATCGCCACTTCAGCCAGGATATCACTTTAGACAATTTTTTTACGTGTCTGACGTTCTAAAATTCTCTTCCTTATCACATTCATTGAAGAGTTTTTCGTCAAATGACGACGCATCGATGACAACGCCAAGAAATGTATAAAATAACAATACATTTCCAAAACAAATCACTATTGAATTCGCTCGCAGTATAAAAACTTCGAAATACGTACGCAAACGGTAACCAAAAGTTCCTAAGCCAATTTAAGTACATATGGCGGGTGATTTACGTAAGGTTGGTATTGAATTGACAAGTTAGTTTCGCCGAATGTCCTGTAGATGTCTCTGGTGGATTCGGAGTGGCGCTGCTTCGCACTGCTCCGACATGAACACCGCAGCGCTGCGATTTCGCAACACCTACTCTCTCTTCGCTCTCATCGTTTATCGCTGCTCCAACATAAACGCAGCCTAAAACAATATGCTGACAATGAGGAATGAACAGAACCGAACCGAACGCCGCGGAACGGACAGAACTGGGAGCGCCGGCTCGTAATAGTTCCCAAAAGCACCACAATGGCGCTAGAGTCACGAATCGCCGTCCAGGATTTACAACTTAACTATGCAAGTCATACAAGCCCATAGGCCATTTGCGTTGCCTACGCTGCTTCCACGCGTAAAACGATATGCTGACAATGAGGAATGAACAGAACCGAACCGAACGCCGCGGAACGGACAGAACTGGGAGCGCCGGCTCGTGATAGTTCCCAAAAGCACCACAATGGCGCTAGAGTCACGAATCGCCGTCCAGGATTTACAACTTTTACAACTTAACTATGCAAGTCATACAAGCCCATAGGCCATTTGCGTTGCCTACGCTTGCTTCCGTTGCCTTTAGCCGCAACTGGCACAGCACGGCCCGGTAGAAAACACCAGCTCCACTCGGAACGTCACGGCTCAGTTTGCAGTGCTGCCTACCTTCTTCGTTACTTGTCATTGCTATCTAGTCCAAGACACGCTATTACCTCAGTCTAATAATTGTGCTATTATTAAGGCCCGTTTTCACGATGGAATATGTCATGGAATATTCCATGACATTTGAAAGGCGCGACTTTCACAGTCGTGACTTTCCTTGAAAGTCGAGAGTGCGCGTTTACATGTTGACATCTACTTCCACGACATTTTTAGTCACGTGACACCGAAGCAAAATGTATTTAAAATACGTATTTCAAGTCGAAGTATTTAAATAGATTTTAAATGTTATTCAATTTGGGCCAACAACTGGAGAATGAAAATCAATATGAATAAATGCCAATCCAAAATATGTACGTTATGTAAGCCAATAAGTCCTCCCCTTCTCATTCATAAAACTCCTATTCCTCTTCATATGTTAAATATTTAGGTCTCCATTTACACACAAAACTGAACTGGGAAATTCATATTAAAAATGTGATACAAAAAACTACTATTAAAATACACAAACTAAATTCCCTTATAATAACTAAACTCTTCGTGTTAAAACTGCTAAATTAATATACACTTCAATTAATAGGCCTACTTTAACATATGCATATCCAATTTTGTCAAATGAAGCTAAATCAAAAATACAAAAAGCTCAAAATACCCAAAATAAATTCTTTGGAAAAATTCAACATACACCTTGGTTTATGCCCAATATACAAATTCATAATGAATTAAATCTCCCTACAATACATGACTGATTAAAATTTATAGTCTCAAATTTTTGAACTCTCTTCCTTCATTACATCATGCACAATGTTTTCATCTTGGTAAATCTTATCCCTTTCCTCGTGGAATTAATTCTAAATTTTCTAAAGACAAATTTCATCTTCTGTAGTTTTATTTTCTCATATTTCCAATCCAATCTTATCTTTACATTTTTTTTCTCAAATTTTACCTTAATAAATCCTTTTAAAGAGGTTACTGTTTAGTGTCCATAACAACTGTCCTTCTTTGTAAATTTCAAAGCTCTGAAAGACATATTGTTGAACAGAAAGTAATAATAAAAAATAAATAAATAAATAATAATAATAATTTTAAAAAAATAATACTAATTTGAAACTTAAGAATTATGTTTCCATAGCCTAAAGAATCGATTTGAAACATGTGGGTTTGTTTACTTGAATAAATAGATATGGAAAAATACATTATGAGTAGATAGGAAGTGATGAGCACAGAAGGTTCTTTTACTTGTAAAATTAGAGCATAGAACATTCATTTTATTATTAAGACTATTAGATTTATTTATGAATCTGGATATTTTATTTCAAATTTAGGTAGAAATGCCCATTGTTTCTGGGTAAACAAGGGTTGTTAACATTAATTTTCAATCTTCATCCCTGAGTCTTGTAATAATATTATTGATACACATACAATACATTCATGTCTTCATATGCCCTACACTTCAAAGACTCACTATTTCTACATAATGCAAGAATCTTACATAAAATGAAGATATATCCCATGAATTAACTTCATGTGAATTTTGTAAATTTTTGACAGTGAATCGTGAATTAGTTTGGGGTATGAAGCAGCAAATATTATTTGATTGGGGAATTATTGAAAAGTATAATGCTTACACACCAAATACTATCTGGCATATTTTACTACAAAAAATAACAATTGTATCTACAATATAGCCAATGTAGAGTTTTTGTTATTATTTAATTTTGACCATCTTTACATTTCAATTCGATTTTAAAATTTTTCGTTAGGAAATCGATCTTCAAACAACTTTTAATTTACACAAAAATGAAGCCTATTTAGGTTACACAGGTAAACATATTCGTTTCGACTCAAAACAATATACTAAAACATTTTTAATTCGAAGATACGTGACATTACACGCAATTTGAAGATGAAAATTCACGAAGATTTTCCACACAAACATAAACGCTAGAAACTAATCACGATTAAGTAATGTACAAGCCACTGTTTCATGTCACCCTAACCTAAAAACAAATATTTCTCTATTCATATTCGTATGCCAATGCTATCAGGACTATGGTGTTACTAATAAAATTGTGAAATAAGTTTCCTCCGAGGCAAGTAGTTATTAACTTTACTCGCAACTTCTATTCGAGACAAGCCATAGCTATAGGTTACGCCAGTCGGCAAGTCCTAATCACTTCCGCCCAGCCCGCCCGACTTGGACCCCGGCTCCAGCCCGTGCCCCGTGTCCTGCTCACTGAGCAGTGCTCAGGTCCTGCTTGGAGCTGGCGAAGTTGCTCCTACCGTGACTGCTTGCAGTCTGATATGCTTACAAATTCTACCGCGAGGTGTCTCTGCTATCGCAAAAGTCACACCAGAATCAAGCAGAGCTTGATAAAATGTCGCGATCATGCGACACCTAGCGGCACTACCGAGAAACACGCAAAATGTCGTGACATATTCCACCGTGAAAACGGGCCTTTACGCTCAGTTTTCCGCCGTTGAAGTTGACAGCACTGCACTGCTGTGACGTAGACAGAAACCTCCTCTCCTCGCACCCCCCGCTGTTGAGTATCAAGCAAAAGTGCGCGACACATAACCAGAGCTGAGAGGCCGACTCCCGATGATCTTGCTGGCAAACAAAGGAATTCGCTATATAACTTGGCATTGAAAATTGTTTCGACAGTCTAGAATTGCAATCGACTTCCTCTGAGGCTCACTCATTCTGTGATTGTGTGGAATTCGAAAAAAATGTATGGACTGCTATCATGTTATTTCCACCATGGTCAGAACTAATGTGTGCTATCTATTAAATGGATGTATTTTAATGTGAACGTAATTCTAAAAATTGAGACCGCGGGTTAATGTTCACATATAATGTCCATGTCTAAAAAAGTCCAAGCATTCCTAACAGCACAAATATTTTTTTCTTATTTCATAATTGTCTCTTCTCGTGACTCCCATGACGTGTCTTAGGAATCTCATTCGTGCTGCTTGAAGTTTTTGTTTGTCTTCTTTAATTATCCATGTATCAGACACAGACTAGGTTTAGAGCTATATTGTCCTGTGCTTTAGAGCTATATTGTCCTAAGTTCTTCTCTCTCCAAAAGTGTCTCATAATTGTTCACTAATTGTATTGTAATTATATAGTTTCCTTTCTAAGTTCTCTCGAGTATGGTTGAATAATACTTATGATATTTCTGAGATAAGAGAATATTATTATTTTTCTTTCATTACAATTTTGGCTCTCCTTTGTTCTTTGCTATGAATTGCTATGATATTTGTTTTCTGGACTGCTATCATAATATATAATCGATATACTACATAATGTACATACATATAATACATATCTATACGTTCTGTACTTATTTGTGTACTGATCATAATTGTACAATCAGTTCACAAATAAGATTTTTCTGTTAGACCGAACTCCCTCTTGGAATACTATTTAATGTGATTTATTTTTGTTAAAATTTGCATTGGTGTTTGCTTCACATAGTACATTTTGAATGCGTATCTTTAATTTCCTTAACATTTCTTAAGAACCTCTCCTTTCCCATTCCATCTATTTCTGACTTTTGAATGAGAAACACTATTTCAATGGTTTATTTTTTGTTTCTCTTTGTTACAGATGGCGCGAGGATGGACTCCGTTGCTGATCATCACTGGGATGGTGTCCATATTAGGATCATCAGTTCCAGTTGGCTACAACATCGGCGTCATGAACACTCCAGCACACGTATGTCCCAGCCCGTTCTTGCAGATTCTTCACTCTGATGCTTTTGATGATGATGATGATGACCTGATGAATTGCTCTTATTAGTTCGTTTTTTCCCAAAGGTATGTGAGCTTGCATCAGTATCGCAGTTGCCGGGAATTGTGTGTGACCTGCTGGTGTGCAATAATTGGAAACAAATACCCAGGGATAACAGTGAAAGGAACATGGGCTTCCTGGGAGAAATAATAAATTACTAATGAATATTTATCTTTATTGCACCACCACTTTCTTGCTGTAATCAAAATGAAAATGTGTAGTGTAAAGCAAAGAAATAAATAGTACAGTAATCCACAATGATTACCAGCAAGCCTCTTCCCGGCGACATACTCACTTCACCACAAAAATATTACAAGGATCTGGATTAATCAAGAACAATAATTTTTCAGATCATCCGGGAGTTCTGCAATGCCATTGTTTTTGAAACTTATGGCATCCACATGTCCCCCGCAGGGTTGAATGTCCTGTGGTCATGCATTGTGTCGATCTTCAGTGTGGGAGGCATCATTGGTTCACTCTGTGGTGGATGGGTGGCTGACCTTGTTGGCAGGTTGGTCAATTAAAAGATCACTTATATCAGAACTTTATTATTAGTTCTACCTATTGTTAACTTATCACAAAATTTCTATTAATGTATTGAAGCAAAATAGGTTGAAAAATAATTTACAAGCCGAATATTATGAATATTCTTGTTGAAATTAATTAATTTTATCAATTCAAATAATACAAAGTTTGCATCAATCAAAAGACATTCTAAATACTCTTTAAATCAAATTAAATGTTTCTTGGCTTGTAGGCGGGGAGCTGTCCTGGTGAATCATGCATTAGCCTTCTTAGCAGCCTTTCTTTTTCGATATTCTCGTCCAGCTGGATCAGTGGAGATGTTACTGTTGGCTCGCCTAATTGTTGGTCTTTCTTCTGGTATGTTACAATTACCTGAACATTTTCATTTCACTTTGAATCCTGTTTTCTTTCCACTTCATATAGCTTCACATAACATTTCCATACCAGCATAGGTATTTAAGAATGTACCATAGAATTTGAAGAGGATTATTTGACAAGACTTTTATTATAAGACAACCTTGATTGCCAAACATATTTATTATCTACAATTAATTGTAATTCAAATGCTGTATTGCAAAGTCTGCATTTCACATTAGTGCAATACATGTAAGTTTGCTGTCTCTTGTGATTCTTAAGTCTCTGCATGTATCTTTTCATGCTACTTGACAAGTAAGCACTGAAGAAATTAGTTTTCTTATTACTGAAGGTGTTCTAAATCTCATAATCTTCATTGTTATCACTCTTTTGGGCTCTTTTGACCACATTGGTCTTAAAAATTGCCACTTTTGGACATAATGTAGAAATTTTCTGCAGTTGGTGAGAAGAGTTGGCTTCATATACACATTTTACGCATATTGTTATGTGATGAACTTGCAGCTTGTTACTTTATGAAGTTGTGGCAAACTGTACTGAGTCACCTTGTCTTGCTCGCCTGGGTTGGCCAACTGGTGAATCATCACCACTGGAACTCGGTACAGTAAATTAACAGGAATTGAAATACCAATATAAATAAATTTTTCTTATTGTCTCCTTGGAAGCACTTTAATGTTATGGAAATGATACTATATTGCTCTACAATAGAATTAGGTGCTTTCTACAATTTTTTCTACCCTGAAATGCATCATCTAATATTATTCAGTTTATCTGAATTTCCTACAAATACATTTTGTTTTACCTTAGTTTCACAAGCTTAAGGCTTATGAATATATTGTTTTGAGGTTTCTTTTCTGAAATGTTTTTATGCTTCTTTGATGAGCTTATGCCAAATATAAATGAGCCATCATTACGTGTAACAATTGTTCAGAGCACCTACCGTTGCAAATTTAAGGCTTTGTGCATGAAATCAATTAGTAATGACTACAAACAAAATTGATATAATTGATTAACAAGTTACAACTCGGAAAAGCAAATTGTCAAGATCATCAGAACACATTTCCTTGCGGGCGTGGCTAGATGGAAGAAAACAATTATTAAAACAACATTGAAGAGTCTTTTGTTTCAACATGAAGTTGAAACAAAAGATTTAGGATACAGTGACCACGATGCACAAATTCTTACCATTATAAGAAATGCGATCACTGACACAATAAATAATACACGTATGACTAGATTGTTTACTAAAAGTAAAATTAAATTATTCATAGACTACTTGATGCAGGAGTCATGGGAAGCGGTTTATAATACTGTTGATACAAACGAGAAATATAATTCTTTTTTTTCAACTCTTTCAATTCATTTTAACACTTGCTTTCCTCTTCAAAAACGAAAATTAAATATTTCACGGAAAAGCAATTCTTGGATAACACAAGGGATTAGGACATCTTGTAAAAACAAGCGAATTCTTTCTTTCATTTCTAAACGTCATGACGTATCTCAAGATTTCCTTATCTACTTTAAAAAATACAAAACATTGTTACGAAAAGTCATAAGGCAGGCAAAAATCATGAAAAACGATCAGGATATTTTGAACTCAAATAATAAAACAAAATCAATGTGGAATATAATAAAAAATACTACCAAATCAACTAGAAAACCCGTAGAGAATGTTGTTTTAAAATATAACGATATAAATGTCAACGATCCGGCAACAGTGGCTAGTCTCTTTAACCAATACTTTTCGAGAATTGCTGCCGATCTCACTAAGGGTCTTCAGGCACAAAATTCAAAAACAGACAGTGCACCCAAAATTTTAGACACAATGTTCGTTTCCGAAACTTCTTCCTATGAAATTCTCAAAATAATCGGTAAACTAAAAAATAAATATTCGTCCGGTTTAGATGAATTCCCAGATTCTTTGTTAAAGACTTGTGCGTATGCCATTATACACCCGTTAACTCACATATTTAATGCATCTTTATGCACTGGAACGTTTCCAGATATTTTCAAAACAGCTAAAATTAAGCCGCTCTTCAAAAAAGGCAACAAAAATGAAATTCAAAATTATCGGCCCATCTCTCTTCTATCAGTTTTTTCAAAAATATTAGAGAGACTTTTTTACGTACGAATGGAAACCTTTCTCACTAAACACGACGCGCTTTCAGATTGCCAACATGGATTTAGAAAATCAAAATCAACGGAAACAGCTATATTTTCTTTTCTTAAAGATGTCGCCTCATCATTAGATCAAAACGAGGCACCTATTGGATTATTTTTAGATCTCTCAAAAGCTTTTGACATCATTGATCATGACATTTTACTTTCAAAATTACCTTCATATGGAATCCGTGGTATTGCTCTAGATTGGTTATGTTCGTACCTTAAACAACGATCTCAGAAAGTTGAAATACCTTACTGGAATGATGGAACATTACGTACGCACCTTTCCGACTCTTTGCCCGTTGCATGTGGAGTTCCTCAAGGATCGATTTTAGGCCCTATTCTGTTCCTACTTTACGTAAACGATATGCCCTCGACGATTCGAAACGGAAGAACGGTTCTCTTTGCGGATGATACGAACATCCTTTGCAATAAAGAAACCGTAAATAGTACAATATCAGATGTTTCAAATTGGTTCCGAAATAACAAATTAATAGTAAACGAAAAGAAAACGGTTTTAATGCAGTTTTCCATTTCAAATAAACAATTCTGTGCTCCATTGAAAATGAACAGTGTACCATTGACTCATGTTAATGCAACAAAATTTTTAGGTCTCTCAATTCAGTCAAACCTTAAATGGAACGTCCATTTAAATGAATTGAACACAAAATTAAGTTCATTATGCTACGCGTTCAGAATTCTTGCAAATTCAGTCAGCCTTCATACTGCTCGTTGTGTATACTTCGCGAATGTTCATTCCCGCCTGAGATATGGCATAATATTCTGGGGAAATACATCTTATAGCTCCCAGACTTTTAGATTACAAAAACGAATTGTACGAATAATAACCAAATCCCACCCACGTGATTCTTGTAAGCCTCTCTTCATTAATCTAGGAATTCTACCATTACCGTGTCTTTTTATTTACGAATCAGTGGTTTTTGTAAAAAATGACTTGCTTAAGGGCGGGAATATATTTTCAGAAAATGCCGAAGTCTATTACTATAACACTCGACGTAGAAATCATATTCATCAGGTGACAGTATCAACAGCTCATTACAAAAAATTCACATACAATACATGTACATTATTTTACAACACTTTGCCAGATGACATTAAACGATTAAATTCAATAGAAAAGTTTAAATCCCAAGTGAAATCGTTTCTGCTGCATAACTGTTTCTATACAATTAGAGACTATACTGAGCATCACAAGAAAAGTAACATTAATTTTAACAATGATACATAATGCATTAATTACCATTTGGACTGTATAAATGAGTATAAACAACCTGTAACAACTATTGTAACACAGCTTCCGGGTCAATGACCCCCATCTCGATCAGGTTTTTCGTCCAGTTTCCCTGATCCATTGAGCAAATGCTGAGATGGCCCCTTGTTTTGCTTCTGGACATAAATGTAACTTCATTTTCTGTGCACGTCTTCTAGAATTCAGTGGGAAATACAATTATTCAAATTATCGTTTCCATGTTGTCGCGGCAGGAAGTAATAAGAGCCAAAATTTATTGCTTATTTATCCTTGAAAATAGATTTTATTACATGGGAGTTTTTTTGTTGTTTTTTCTCCCTTTCAAAATTCAAAATTTATTGCTTATTTACCCTTGAAAATAGATTTTATTACATGGGAGTTTTTTTTTGTTTTTTTTCTCCCTTTCAAAATTCAAAATTTATTGCTTATTTATCCTTGAAAATCGATTTTATTACATGGGAGTTTTTTTGTTTTTTTTTTTCCCTTTCAAAATTCAAAACTTAAGTAGTATATGATTTAGTGTAGGGATCACAGAATTTTGAAAATGTGCACACAATTCACTTTTCCCCATAGCCCGTCATACGCAGTTTTTAACTGTTTTTTGACGTAAATAAATAAATAAATAAATAAATAAGAGTGATCTGAAAGACAATAACATGTCAGATATGTCCTTTGAGGACAGAAAATGGCCATATGGAAAATATGGTCTATGTGAAAGTCGAAAGTACAGTGTTAGAGTATCAATTTCAGGCTTCTAGATCTTCCTCGGCTCTGGTGAGGAGAGAGAGCGAGCGAGATTCAGAGCTTTGACGGTCCTGCAAGTGACAAATGTCACCCACCAGCTTTGTGATGAATGGGCTGGCACGCAACTCCTCTGTCATGCAGGTTTGGTTACGACAACTGTTCCCATGTACCTCACGGAGATAGCACCCATTTCCATTCGTGGTGCCATGGGTATACTCACTCCCCTGGGTCTTACTGTTGGCATACTCCTAGGGCAAATAATGGGACTTCGGCCTGTTTTTGGTGAGTTTGTACCATTGTTTTTCTTCAAAATTACTTAAGTGAACACTGATTATTAAAATTCCTGAGTTTAAAGAGTCTCTTTCATCTATTTCCCAA
>BLKR01016646.1:0-22902 GCA_011170035.1 Teleogryllus occipitalis | reverse complement strand
ATGTACATATTTTTGAAAATTTTTGTAGTTTTTGCGCAATATTGCATGCAATATTTGCAACTTTAAAAATTACAAAAATATTTTCACAAAACGGCTTCAATTTGTTATTTATATTTCTGGTATGAATAGTGCCAAATGCGCTCTATAAGATGATATAAACCTCATATTCTTTTGTTTAAAAATTTACAAAACCGGAATTATTTTTAACTCGTCTCTCATATCGTTAATATTTACATTAGCGGCAATTTGTTCTCATTATTGTATTTATGAGTACATGTGCTTTAAATAATGGCATAAAGTTTCTAGAAAACTCAATACTTTATTGTGAAAATGAGCTGAAAATTCCACATTTTCAGAGAAGCTCACCCTTAATTTTCTTAAAAAAGGCTCCAAACTTTTCCAACAGATAGTGTCAGTTGCACTGTTGAATTTCACGTTAAGTTCATTTTGGTGTGTTCTTTTGGTTTTTTCAAAAATTACACAAATGTAGGTTTTTGAAATTGCTCTCACTTCGTTAAGATGTAGTACGTTACCAGTAATATGTATTTGCATTTGCATTATTGCATTTGTGAGTGGAAGTGATTCAAATGACTACAAATGAAGTTTTTCGTGAACTCAATAGATTCCTCACAGGAAACTACTAAGTTCACGAAAAAATTCATTTCCTTCATCAAACAAAGAGCTTCAAATTTTGCATTTACAGTAACGGTTAAATGCCATTTGCTTAAAAACACCTCCAAACTTTTCAATGAAAATTGACATTGAGGGCGCGTTTTTACTCGTCTTTAATATTGTTAAAGTAATATTTCTACTATAAGGAAATTGAAAAATTTTGATAATTTCAGAAAATGTACTTTTGGCAGCAATAGATGGAAGCTGGCAAGAGTATGTGGCAAGTCCAAATAGCTAGCCTAGACCAACGAAAATAAAAAACCAACCACGAGAAAATCTGTGCCATTCTTTAGCACCTCTAGTTAATTATTTTTAGTTGATTCTCATTGTTACTCTGAAGCAATATTTTAAAGTAGTGGCGTTTTTAAAACTTCATTATTTATTTCTAACTAACAAAAATTTACAATTTAATAATTGATTGTTCACCAGGGATGTTATTATCTCCAAATGATATCAAAATGAAGAAAAGTTTGAGAGAGATCTCTCACATGAAGGTTGACATTGAACTTGAATATACGCAATTTCAAGAAGGGTAATGTTTAGCAGCACATATATTTCATGGCCATTTTTGCACATTATGAATCTGAATAAAAGATATCAACGAGTAAACTTCTCTGATGATAGAGGTATGTTACGGGCGGGCACTCATGAGATTATCATGTGTCTTCTTAAATAGAATGCAGATGCTTAAATAGAAATATTTTGATTCAATGTCGTAAACGGTGAATTAATAATGCTCGTTGATTTGACTTCAGAAATGTATAACGTACTCTTGTCAGAAATTAGAGAAGAAAATAATCACAATATTTCTAAGAATAATATTTTTTAGCCTTGAGGAAACCGTCTTATTCAATTGAATGTAGTTAATGAAAAAATAGTTTATTGGTTTCATCATCAAACAAAAACAAGTCAGTACAATAATTTTATGTTTAACAAAACTATGAGTTTCTGATTACATCATAGCAAATCGAATTACATTATGAGCCCAACAATCAATTATAATACTTGGTGTCCAAATCAAATATGTGCAATTCGTTGTAGTTTCATACATATTTTACACTGTCATATCGTCAACTAACATTTCCGATATGATACAAGGGCAATTCAACTGTATGTAACCGTCCGGTTCTTCCTGACTGGTCTTTCAATTTACGCGCTACGGTTCGAATTGCACATTCTAATCGTTGGTTCTCACTTCAAGAATACTCCCCACACTGCATAGATTTTCTCCTTTGCATCCGAGATGCTCGGCTCCTGAGGTAAGTGAAAGTGAAAAATGATGTGCAGACCTAATTTATACGCTTTCTTGGTAAAACCTAACACACAACTTACACACTTCAGCCCACAGACACCTCAGCACTGACACACCTCAATGCCAGATTAACAGGTCTGAGTATTTTAAAAAATGAATGAATATGCACACTGTTGCCTATTGGTGCTTCAGTACGATGGAAAATATATTGTCCTTGAAAACAGCTTGAATAAAATCGCTACATATAAAGTAAACTATGACAGATTAAAGATAATACTAAAACCAGATTTTAAAAAGTAGCTGTCACAAAAAATATGTGCCTGATGGAAAAACTACATATCTGCATTCAGTATGAAAAATTGCAATTGATTCACTAATCAGATTTCTTGTGAAAAAACCCTTGTCGACCAGTGTAACCTAAATATCGCAAATATTATTTATTTCATTTTTCTTTATTTGAATGATTTAATAATTGTACAAAGGTGTGCAATTATTGTTCAGGTGAAAATAGTTTACCTCAGCTGAGTATGGTGATATTCGGTCAGCTTGTATCTTAAATCCTATCAACAATGATAATACACCATTGATGATAATATTTAGTATTTGGTAAGAAAACACTGCGATTATAAGTTAATTTATATATTATATATTACGGGTACGGTATTTATTTATTATCTATTACGTGTATATACGGGTACGAACATTTTGATACTCATCCATGTACGCTGCAGACAAGTGTTTTGGCAGAGTTTAGAAAGAGAACAGCAAAGTTGGTAACTAATTTAAGTAAATTAAATGGAAGAATGCGAGAATGTTACTCAGGATTATTTCTTAGTTTTAAGCTTTCTCTTTCTCTTTCTCTCTCTCTCTCTCTCTCTCTCTCTCTCTCTCTCTCTCTCTCTCTCTCTCTCTCTCTTCCTCTCTCTCAGAAAAATAGACCTCTTATCCTTTTTCACTATTCATACTTTCTTTCACTTTATCATTCCTTATGAAAGGAAGATGAAATAATGGTTCTCTATCCATTTCGTGTGGCATTACATTCATGACGATAAATTTAACAGACGGGGTAGAATAAGCCTTGAAATGATTTTCTTCAAACAATGAAGAGTCTTTAAGGAAAGATGACAGTAGAAATTAATTTCTCATATTGAAAATATTGAAATTTTGTATAATGTGAGTGTCCTCAGCAAGGAATATCAAATTATATTGTAACTGCAGACTCTTTACACAATCCATTCCAGTCTTAATACAATCCATGAGCCAAATTTCGTGAAGTCAGAGCAATTTAGTGTTTGTGAAAATAAAAAAGATTGCTAAACTGACATTTTATCTTTAGAACAAAGATATTGCTTTCACAATTTCAGGCAGAAAGCAAAAGCAAAAAGTTATTCTTAACAGAGGAAACTTTTTAATGTGTTTTAGAGAACGTAAGATTTTTTTAAAATTGAGGTAATATCGAATAAAAACGGCACAATTCCATATCAATTAACTATTACAATAATAGTGACATTGTTTTTTGTCATTTGAAAATAATATTTCCTAGTTGCAAGATTGTTACTCTAAGATACACAGTTTAGCTAAATATTCTACTCATTAAATCATCTTATGAAACTAATTAACTTAACACGATTTCATCAACTTTTTCATGCCCTCGTTTGTATGCAATTTTCTTCATTTTTGGTATTTTTATAAAGCGTTTCTGCACTTGTATTACACTTTACAGGCACCGTAGTTTCTTGTTATTAAAAAATTTTCAATTTGCTAAGACTGAAGAAAATTTTATTTCATTCGAAGACAAATGAAATATTACTAAATAATAAACTAAATTAATGGGCGGCCCTGCTTTACATTACATATATCAACTAACACTCACATTTTAGGTTGATTAATTGTTAATTAATTTCGTATTTGGTGGCTTGATTGCTCGTAAGTGTAGTGCTGTGTAATCACGGAAAGTGTTCTCCCCGCTGGATAGTGAGATTCAGTGCCGACCTATATGTTGGTTTGCAGTGTTTCCCCAACGACGTATTTCCCTTCAGCAGGGGGCATCGCCCCACTCGGGTAAGCTCCCTACTGGTCTCCCGAATGTGTTGTAATGCAATGCATGTAAGAGTAAATGCTTGTAAGGAAGAGGTGAGGATAGACAAGAAAGAGGAAAGAAAGATCGCGCGCTGTCCGTGTCTCTTTTGTTTAGGTGCAGCTCCGGCATTCGCCTGTTGTTGGTCGCAGAAACGGAATATTACCGATCAGAGCACCCGGCCGCTAGAATTATCCCCGAGGCAGTGGCTGAATTCGACCTAGCTATCAAGCTAGTATTGAAAATCCCGTCATCGACGGGACTGGAACCCTAGAACCTCCCGTTCAGAGGCACCGCAGACACATTAGTTGATGCCCTGACCTCAGTAGGTTTGTACCTTCGGCAAACCTGCTGTCTTCTTAACGTACCCGTGAGTGGAAGCCATAAACAGTACCTCTGGTTCCTTCCATTAGGCCCCCGTATCCCGTCTCCTTGTCCCGAGTTGCAAAAAGAGCGGGGGCGCGGCGCCTCTGGGGGCGATCGGGGAAACCATCGCGGGGTCGATCGCCCGGAAAGTAATGCAATCAGGGCGGCGCTCAGCGCCGGGAAACCGCTGGGCCAGCGCTGCCTCGCTGGCCAGACAAATGCGAGGGCGGGGAGGCAGCTGGCGCGGCGCGGCGCGGCGCGGTGCTGGCGACGGACCCGGTCGGGCTCACGCTGGATGGGCCTGGCTCGCTGCGCCTCCGAGCTCCACAGCGGAATATAGCACTTGCCTCACGGACTCTGCAGGAAGAAGGGAATTGTTACAGGCATAAACGTCACTAGCCCGATATAGAAGTTTGTTAGCGGAGCGGTTGAAGAGGCGTTGGGCGAGGTTTATAATTGTGGTAAGTTCTGACATATTACATAGCATGCAAATGCTGTCGGTTGTGCGGATGATAGTCTTTCTTTTCTTCGTCCAGAAATTACAGCCCTGCAGAAAACAAGGATTTACGGTAGAAACGCCGACGTCACGTAGAGTATTCGCGTGACTGACAGCGAAATCCAACGATATCACATATGTCATAGTATCTTCAGTTTTCTCGTGAAAATATGGTTGTCCACTAGTAAAAGTGTTGACGGAAGTATTAATACTTGACCATTGTAAGTTACTGTTACAAATGATAATTACCTATACAAATAAATTTGAATGATAATTGAAATGGAAATTTGCAGTGTTGTGTGGATTGCCACAACACGCTTAAAATGCAGTGAAACATAAAGGCGCTGAAGCAATAATGCATGCAATATTGCAAGCAGAGCAATATTAAAGTTTGCCGCTGTTTTGGAAAAATATGATTCGCTCACCTTTACAAGATACATAAAATGATATAGTACATAAAAGTTGTCTTAAATAAAGGTCAATGGCTAAAATTGCATTTATGTTCACTGGATATTTCTCATGCTCTTAGAGAACAAACCAATAGATCTAATCAGGAACTTCGTTTTATCTAATAGCGCTCTGAAATATCCCCAGATTTCAGGCATTTATTTGTCATTATTAGAGTTGAATTAATCCTATATTTGCGAGTTAGTGATGTTCCCAGGCTGGCAACTGTTTTTTGCTTTCTCATATATATATATATATATATATATATATATATATATATATATATATATATATATACGGAATAACATACCTAGTACAGAGAAAGTTATGTAATGTTGCGCGAAAAAAACGGTGGATTTTCAGCCAAAGAAATTCATTGCCAGGCCCTGATATGGAGAAATTCGATAAATTCAGTTGCTACATTATGGAAAGAATTATTTCCTACATGGTGTAGTCACCATCCCTGTTTTGTGGGTTCTTGATACCGAAAAACCAATTCATGCTAAAACCTCCGTCCGTCCATCTCTTCGTCTGTCCGTCCGTCTGTGAACACCTAGAGCCTAAACCGCGTGTAAGAAGTAACCAGGAATCTCCCACCAGCGGATCACCGCCCCAGTCGGGACAAGCTGTAAGGTCCCGACCGGTCTCTCAGAATGTGTGGTAGTGAGTGCATGTTAGTGTGTGTGTAAGGGGTAAGGATAGGAGAAGGAAGAGAAAGGAAATATTGCGCGCGGTCCGTGACTCGTTTTTTACGGTACTGTTTCGGTATTCACCTGGTGTTGATCGGAGAAACCAAGGAAAACTACCCACCAGAGTAGCCAGCCTCTAGATTTATCCTCCAGACTGAGACTGAATTCGACCTAGCTGAAAAGCTAGTGTCGAAATCTTGCCACTGTCGGGACTCAAACCTAGGACTTCCCGGTCAACAACAAGTACGAGAATGACTGTATCGTTCTAAAGCATCACTATTTTATTATGTATACAGTCCTGAGGTAAGGGAGTCATGCGGCGAAAATGAATTTCCAATACCGTATATTGCATACTTGATTTCTCCGAGCTTTTCTTTCTCCACAGAGCTAAAGAAACTGAGACAATTGTGATGGAAAGCTACAGGTCTATTTTTGCCCGACCGGGAATATAACCCGGGATCGCACCACGGATCTCTTAATACAATTGTTTATTAGTCAGGATTGATCGATTAATGATTCCGGGCGCGCCAACTAGTAAGGTCGGTAGTCCCGTAATTGTAGTGTATATTTTTCTGGATGATGAGGAGGAGGTGATGGAGATCTTCTTCCGCTGGATGGTGAGATCCTGCGCCAACCTGCCCTTTCGGGTAGCGTTTTTTTCACAACCAGGTATCTCCCACCAGCGGGCTCCTTCCCAGCCGCGACAAGCTCTCTCGGCATATGTGGTAGTGAAGTGTATGTAAGTGTGTGTCACTAAGGACGTTAAATTGAGAATAGGAGCACGATAAGGGAGGGAAACGTCCGCGGTTCGTGGCTCGTTTGTTAAACCACTGCTTAACCTGGTATTGAACGGAGAACGCACGGAAAACTACCGATCAAAACTGCCGGCTGCTAGAATTTTTCTACTGACAGAGACTGACGTCGAACTAGCTATCTAGCTAGTGTCAAAAATCCTGCCACCATCAGGACTCGAACCCTGGCCTCCGATCAGTATTTTTCGATACGTATGATGATACCCATTCGACAGCAAAAGATATGAGACTGACTTCGGAAGTACTCTGACACTGCCTTCAGTTCTCAATTCGAATCAATACGATACGATATATAAAGCTATAAACATAACTTCTACGAATACTGTAGTCGAAGAAATGAAATTTCTTGTTTCCTTCGCTTCTCCAGCAATTATGGGTTCAGCGATGTGTTTCTGACTCGGTTGGCGCTTCCTTTATTGTGGCAGCTGCACTTTGTCGTCGGCGAAAGGGTACTGGGCGAGAAGGGTGTAGCGTGCGAGAGTGGAGAAGAAAGCGGGATGGACAAAAGGGGTGGGAAAGCAGGGATGGGATGTGGAGAGGTTTGGACGTTGGTGCGAGACGAGTTTGGAGCATGTGGGGGAAGGGAATTTGGTCAGATAGAGTGTGGAGTTAGATGCGGTGCGGGATAGCAAGAGTGGCGGGATGGGGCAGGGACATGAGGTAGGGACTGTATCTCTAGTTTGAATGGATGGCGAAAGTAGAACGGGGTGGAGAAGGAGAGCAGAATGTGGAAGGAGGGTATAATGCGGAAGGAGGGTGGAGTGGGGAAGGAGGGCGAGGTTGGGAAGGATTGTAGTTTGGGGAAGGAGAGTGGGGGTGGGGAAGGAAGGTTGGATGGGGAAGGGTGGTGGGATGAAAGATGGAGGAGTGGAATAGAGAGCGGGGCGTGGTAGAAGGGCGGGGTGGGTTAGGAGGGCAGGGTGGAGTAGGAACGTGGGGGTGAGATAGTGGGCGGGTGGTGTAGAAGGGTGGAGTAGGAGGGTGGGGAGGAAGACGGGGATGGGTTAAGAGGGTGAGAGTGGGGAAGAAGGACGGGAGTGGGGAACGAGGGCGGGGTGGCGTAGAATGTTAGGTAGGGGCGGGGTAGTGTAGGTGGGCGGGGCGAGGTATTTAGGGGAGCGCAGTGGGGGTGTGGAAAGAAGCTCGGCGGGCGGGAGAGAGGTGCAAGGGGGAGGGGCGGGGGCGGGGAAAGGAGGGGTGGAGCGGAAGCGTGGGCGGAGGGAGCAGAGTGCTACTGCAGTGCAGACAAACGAAGCGGCGCGGTGCCTCGCCCACCCGCCCGCGGCCTGTGTTGAATGCCTCCCAAGGCGACGACGCTCCTTTGTCCGCTCCGCTCCGTCGCCTCTCTGCTCTCGCCTGCTTCTTCATTCGCTTCCCTTTCCTTTTCTTTTCTGGCCTCCCCCGACCGCCAGCACCAGACCGTTTTCCTGTTCTGCTGTCGCTTTTGAGCTTCTACAGACACGCAACCAACAACAATTTACCTCCAATTTCGAAAATTGTTTTCTTACAGTCCAAATCACTACCAACAAATCACACAACACGGGGTAGGATGTGAAAGCAAACATTGGGGCATCAAAACCTTGTTCACGCACTGGGTCGATAATATATAAATGTGCACTTAGTAATATATTTTACCGTCATCTTTCAGTAATGCTACGTGTATTACAGTTTGAATTAATTGTTAGTACATTAATTTATCACCGTGCTCCGTAAGTGTGAAGCGGATCAGTTTGTTACATCCCCTAATCTATTTCTATCTTGGAATACACTATCTCGAAACAAAACAAATTGCTTATGGAAAGTATCTAGAAACAAAGGGAAAAAATTACATCTACTACTTTTGTACTGCAACATTTGGGTGATGTATCGATTAGAGAACGAAATGCAACACTAGATTGAAATTCTTTCATTACTATTCAAATAAGTAAATATTTAAAGATCATTACTTTAATATTTAATTGTAAATTAGATATAAATGTAGAATGCAATTATTTCATACAAAATGTACTTTAAAAACATTACATTGCCTTTATTTCAATTGTTGAGTGCATTGTCATATTTTGTATTTTATCTTACGCTTGTTCATGTTATTCCAGATTTACTATTTTCAACATTTACTACATTGGCGTTCTCTTCATTCTTTACAAATTCAGTAAGAAAAGTGCATTACAAGCCATCCTTTAAAGACATAGGATAAATCTCCGAAAAATATAACATTTGTTACTCCATATCATTCATAACGTATAAGTAAGAATGATTGAAGCGTGATTTGAATCACGTGTCGATTGCACTCAATTATATGTGTTTTACGTGTCATTAAAGATCTCTGCAAGGCATCAAAGCCTCCTTGCAAACTCGTAAACAATTTGAAACGCGTCTGCGAAAACAAGTTTGGCGGCTAATGACGCAGAGATTGCCTACCCGTTAACCGGAAAGTCGTGAGCCTCCCTCTTCGACGACCGCAAGGCTGCGGCAGCGGAGGAAGCCTGACAAGACGCAGCGACGACGAAGATTCTCCAAGACGCCGAGCTGGGAGAGACGATAATGACCCCGCAGCGAGGAAGAGGATAAGAGGTGATCGAGGAAGAGAGAGAGAGAGAGAGAGAGAGAGAGAGAGAGAGAGAGAGAGAGGCGCGAAAAGAGGAAAGGGAAGATGGGAGCGCGTCTGGGCAAAATGCGTCACGAGAGACGTAGCGTGCGACGAGAAGCAGAGGGCGAGACAAAGTGCGGGGTATCATGAATGTTGAGGCAGGGTGAAGCGGATCTGGGCTGACTGGGGCTGGGGTGAGTGAGGATCAGGTCGAGTGACGGGGTGGGGCGGGGACGGGCAAGGTGGAAGGGGGAGGAGAAGTGTGGTAAACGGAGTGCAGCAGAGAAGGTCGAAATGAATCGGGGTAAGCAGAGGGGGTGCGCTAGGTCAGTGAGGGGCGGGAATAGCGGAACTGGCAGGATACGCCCGGAGTGGGATGTGGTGGGGTGGTGCTGGGCGTTTCAGGGCGGTGAGGGGCAGCAGATGGGATGGGATGGGGCAGTGGGGTAGGGAAAGGCTGGGGTGGGGTCCGAAGGCTCATGGCGTTGCGGGGCTGGTCGGGGGGGTAGAATGGGATGTGATGGGGCGGGCTGGGATGGGATAGGCCTGGAGGCTCAGAGCGGTGCGCGTCTGTGATGGGATCAGGAGACGCAACGCGGTTCGGGCTGGGAGTGGGGTGGAATGGGACAGGTGGGTGGGATGGGGTGGGGTGGGCGGAGAGGCTCAGGGCGGTGCGGGGCTGGTCGTGTAAACCGCCGCGGTGTCGAGCCGCGAGCAAATCAGGAACTTGCGGCAGGTTCCGAAACTTCCTGAGCTCGCGCGCGGAGCGAGCGAGAGCGAGCGAGGGCGCCGGGGCTACCTTCACAGAATCCAGACGTCGCTGCACAGTTTGCTCTTAGCAATAATGTAAGAGAAAGTGGCGCTCGGTGAATTGTTTAAGTACTACCTCTTACGAAGGGAACTTCCATTTCATCTTAACTTTTGCACTGTAAACGACTTGAGTTGTTAAACCTGTTTGCATATTGCGTATCACACTTTCCTTCATGCAAATACATCAGTACGTTGCTGGTAAGTATGAACAATTTTACTTTCTCGTATACGAAGTAATATACGTAGTAATATGCGTATTGTAGAAAAATTTATGTAATTACACAATATCCACGTATCTCTGAAATTCTTTTAAAATATTCTTTTTTTTCAAACAACTTTAATGAATGAATGAAAACCTTAGAATATACGAAGTAGGGGAATAGTTGTTAATAAATTGAGTATTCAGAAAGTAACTACAGTTTTTTATTGTGTTTTACGAAAATCTCCGTGAACTAAGGTTAATACTCAAAAATAGAGAGGCAAAATATTCAGAAATTTTGTATCCAAAGGACAGAATAAAAAAGATTTAGGAATGTAGCACTTAATGGAATCTTATTTTATATTTATAATATATGCAGCTGAATTTTCCATTTACAAGTCAGTCGTATCAAATTATTTTCATTTATAAACAAGTTAATTATTTACATTGTCATTGAGAAACTGATTTTGAGCACTAATTGAGAAATTGATACTGGAAACATTTTACCATTTTATTTCTCTGGAAATTATAAAATAATTTCTGATGTAAGTGATGAAAATTTTGGTGTTTTGTGTCAACTTAAAAAGACATTACTTTAAAGTGAATGCGGTGATTTCAGTAATGAAAAAACTTTTTAGTTCGTGTAAATTTCTAATTTATTTGTTTAACATTGAGAAAAAATTCATTCTATAACGCTTCAGGTGATCAGTAAATTACAATTCACAAATGATTACATACAAAATGCGACAACAATTTTGTTATTGCAACTTTGTAATGAATACGAAAAAATCATGTGAAGTTCCCTGTTTGTCATTCATTTCTTCGGTAATTCATTTGTTTTGCTTGTTTGCAAAATTGGAGGTTCCTTTTGTGAAGATAAGTGCATATTTATGAGATACGCCTCCTATGAAAACGGTTAAGCGAATTGCAAAGACTTTGAGATTCGAACGTGGGAATGTATCTAAAAAGTTTAACTGCAAGTTTATTTTCTTTCACAGTATTTTGAAACTTTGAGATATGTATGAAATGCAAACAATAATATTAATATTCGTGAACAAACACATATGTTTTTGTTCAGATGAATGCAATTTGAAATATGTCTGGCTGTGCGCCAGCTCGGTCTACTTCGTTTTATTGTTTTGTTTAACCGTTACCATGAAAGTCGTAGTTATTCAGCACTAATAATCGAAGTGTCGTGCATAGAAGTGTCTACGCATCGAAATTCGTGAGTGACGGTGAAGTGCATGTGCGTATGTGAACGTGTAGGTTTGTAACCCCCCTTTCTTGTGGCGACCATGCAATGACATATTTACCTCAATATAAGTGTTATAAATGTTGTTAACAGTTAAAAATATATAAGTCGGGTGATCATGATATTATATCATGAGTAGAAAATGATTATTGTAAGGATTACGTGTTCGGTGCGTGACCCCCGCGGTGTGTATGCACCCACGCACACTCTTTCAGTGCAAGCTCTTTGCACAAACCCGGCACTTGCGAGGTCCGCATTCACCGAATGTTGTTGGGGCTTCACACAACACACAGTGGTTTACTACAATGGATTGTGTAGTATCACTTCAATGGCTTATGGACCAGATTTTTACTTGACCACAAAGAAAAAATTGAAAATCTTAAAAAGAATGATCTCAGCGATACGATAATAATGTATGAGAGAGATAAAAACAAAATGCTTGGGCACAATTGAAATATTAACAGTCACAGTATAATTGAATTCAATTAGATAAACTCTTGAAAAAAGTACAGAAACGCATAAAATGAGCAATGTAAGAATATGAATGTACTGATACACACCAAAAAAATGTAAAACCCATTTTAAAAAGCACACTTTTATACACACTTTACGATATACAGTTGTCCCTAAGAATCCTTCCTAACTGAAACACTACTATGTAAATTTTCACACAAAATTTGACTTGTGGGGTATTCAAAATTTCCTCCTGATACATTTCACTCTTACTCATCCAATAAATTACACCGTTGTTGGACAATTTGAATTTCTTTTGAAATAGCTAATAAACTTTTGCCTTTATGATGTATTATATTGATGATGATATATTAGATGATATATTGTAATGTAGTATAAATCGCTGGCCTAGGGGTGAGAGATGTTGGGTCGGGTTTTCAGGTCTTGGGAATACCCTAAACGGTAAACTTTTCCTAAATTCTTAAAATTTTTCAAATTGCTAGTTTGTGGAATATTTTCACTGTTAACATTTCCTAAAAATGAATTGATTATATCCACAATTTTTATTTTTTTAAACTTTATTTAACAACTAAATAGTTTTACAACACTTTATCATATAATAATAATAATAATAATAATAATAATAATTATTATTATTATTATTATTATTATTATTATTATTATTATTATTATTATGAAATACACGCAAAATCATTTACCATTATCTCTCAATGTTTCCAGTTCCTCTCAGGGCTTGAACTCTTGACTTGATGTGTTTTCGTTTGTATGCTGACGAGTTTCCCTCCCTTTCTAGTTTTTCTAGGGGTAATTCAAAAATACGTACGCAATTTTAGCAACTTTAAAACCTCTTTGAAACAATTAACAAAACTTATTAACATTTCACTTCTTTTTCTTTCTTTTTTTCTCCCATTCCCCTCATCCCGATTCTTTCCCGATTTCCTATCAAACTCTTCCTCCCTCGCTTTCACATCTGTCAGCTATGTGAGAACCTGAATCCAATTTCCGTACGTATTTTTCATTGAATGACTTCCTTTATTATGTACTATTGTAATATAAATTTTGAAAGTGGTTAGGCGGAAGAGCAGGCTAAATGTCCTGAGCCTCGTCACCAATAAAGACATTTATTTATTATTTATTTTATGAAGCTCAAATTTACAAACACTGATGTTCATAAATATGAATTTAAACTGATATTATACACATTTTTTTGTTTTAAGAATTAAACTATTTAAAGAAGATTTTCATCAAATAGAATGAATAATATGGAAAATTACTTAAATACTATTCCCACAATCTAGAATACAAAAATATTTCCTTTAGAAATATAATAAATTCAGTCTTCAAAAGTTTGGCTGACCCCTCCTTGGAATGCTCTACACCCTCAATACTCCGTTTGAATGTTCTACTTCTACAAGTCTGCGAAATATACGCCGCGCTCCGCGCGACCTTGGAACAGCGGCGTGGACAGGTAGCGGGAATTTATGCCCGCTCTGACTGTTTGGAAAGAGACGTTGAAGCGATCTGATTGCAGAGGGAACAAATTACGAAGTCGCCTCTCCTGAGATCTATGCACTTACAGTGGGCATTGGTGCAAAAAAAAAAAAAATTCCTTACTTCGCGTGAACCCAAGGGGCAAATGGAGAAGACAATGAAGCCCTCTGTGAAGAATCCTGGCAGTCCGCACGCTGGTGAGCCGCACCTCTCCTCGAATTGCAAGTCATCTGGTGTCGTTCTTTCCAATTTTGTCTTCGTAGTGGATAATTCAGCTCTGGCTCTTACCGGAGGATGCAGATCAAGTGTTCTGCAGTACGCATAAATGCCTCTCGTATCACGTGTCGTCACGAACGTGTATGGGTTTGGGAACTGCAGTCGTAAACCAGCTCCAGTTTGTTTTTTAAAGAAATACCATTTCCTCCATCATTTAATTAGATGATTGGAAATATGTATATAAAATAGAGAATTGAAAAAGTACAAAAACCAAGAACGGAAGAAAGGTTGTGGAAGAGAAAAACGGAGTATGAGCGTAATACATTGCACGTGCTTATATTTTTCACATAAATTCCCTACATTTTCTTCTCAAAATTCCACAAATCACAAGCAATAGTACTGCAGATAGAATAATTATCTCGTATTTTGAGTCTTTCTGGTGTGATTTTATAAAAGATTGAAATAGATTCCAGATCTTTCGTCTCCTTTGATAACGAAAGCGTCCTGTCCTTCATGTTGCCTCTGATAAAATAGGGCGATCAACTCTTGTGAATCGTTCAAGCGGTGCGTTCAGGTTCATCGAGATATCGAACCAACTACGCTGATCTATTCATTACTATAGACCCCAATCTCGATCGGGTTTTTGTCCAGTTTCCCAGATCCTTTGAGTAAATGCTGAGATAGCCCCTTGATTTGCTTCTAGGAGTAAATGTAGCATCACTATGCGCACGTTTTGTTGAGTTTTCCTTTTGCTTGTATTGGTAGTAGAGCTTAGAGTGAGTTTCTATTTTGATGCAGAAAAATCAAATCTGCAGTTCATTTACCGTTACAAATAAGTTTTCTATATCTCGGAAACGAAAATACCTAGTTTTTGAAATGTTAATCTCTCTCTTTTATAAAATTATTACTATTACTATTATTATTATTATTATTATTATTATTATTATTATTATTATTATTATTATTATTATTACTATTATTGGTTTTTCACCTTTCAACTATTAATAGTGAAATTGTTGGAAAGGGATTCTGAAACTCAAGAAAGCGTGCGCAGATGCTTTTCTCTCCCATACGTTACATTTTTACTGTTCTTGACTAAATAAATATCTAAAATAAATGTGCTGGTGGTGTCAAACACTGCGCGTGTCACTTGTAATCTTTATTGTCATCTTGAACAGCAAAGTATTTCACGAATGTGAATACGTGAATGGTTACAAGTATGATGGTGAGGAAAGCTAACCTGTTGCAACTGTGTCAACGTCACAGGTGTACTTTCAAAGTGAATAAATAAGAGCATGCTCGCTTCCATGGAAAACAGAAGCGGCTTAAAATGACTGTTGGTAGTAGCGGATGAGAAATGAAGATGAGATGGTTTTAATAGCACCGTTCTCTCTGCAATAAGTTATATACGTTAACAATGGGAGTGTATATAATTTGTGGAATGTTTGCGCACCCGCGCTCACCTGATATATATATATATATATATATATATATATATATATATATATATATATATATATACATATATATATATATACCAGGTGAGCGCACCCGCTTAACCATTCCACAAATTACATGATGAAACGCCCATGCCTTATGTGAGATGCGAACCAGCGACCTTCGTGTCCGCCCTCTTGGACGTTCGAGTGAGGCCCTGAGCGAAGACCAGCTTCGTCCGACGTAGGACTCTCAAATTTAGCCTCTGTTTCTAACATGAAAATATATTTCCATCTACATCTTCAAATGATAAAATATTGATGAATTCTGACAATCATTATTCTCTTAATTCATAAATGTGACCAACCGAAACGTAGAGAAACAATTGTCGTGGCTGCAATTAATTGTGAATGATGATCCGTTAGAAAACCCTTTGTATTTATACAATTTTGTAATGAGACGTTTGCTTTCATGCTCTTGACCGCAACCACGTAACACAAGTTATTGAAGACGGTGACTAAAAATTGTAAATCCATTATGCACAAAAATTATTAAAACAATCCACTAGCTTCAGACATTCTCATGATTTTATAAATTTTCTAGGGGCCACGATGCCGTATTAAATCTCCTGAAGAAATTCAGTTGAAAACCCATTTCCCAGAAATTCCTTTGCGAGCCCAGAACAAAAACGCAATGGTGCCCGGAAAGGCCTCCTGGAATCCTCGAGGCGGCCGTCACGTCCCCCTGTGACAGCGGCGTCTGTCTGCGTCGCGGAGCCGCCATTTCTCAGGGGGCGAGGGAGGGCGGTGCGGCGACAAGGGAGGGCTGCGGGGCGCAGCTGCGGAAGCCCGCGTTCACGCTTCACCTCGCAAAGAACATCCGCGAATGGGAAAGCTGCGGAAAATTGGAACTTTTTTCTATATTAAATCAAATGGTAGGGCGCTGTCGCTGGTCTTTGAGGTTTCTTCTCGTTTGTTTATTTTACTGTAATGTTTTCATGTTTAAGCTACTCTAAATGTATTTGTAAATAAACGAGGTTTAGAATATTTGAAATGTCTAAATGGAAACGTCTAAATGGAAACGTCTAAATGGAAACGTCTAAATGGAAACGTCTAAATGGAAACGTCTAAATGGAAACGTCTAAATGGAAACGTCTAAATGGAAACGTCTAAATGGAAACGTCTAAATGGAAACGTCTAAATGGAAACGTCTAAATGGAAACGTCTAAATGGAAACGTCTAAATGGAAACGTCTAAATGGAAACGTCTAAATGGAAACGTCTAAATGGAAACGTCTAAATGGAAATGTTTAAAAGTCCCAGTAGTAGCGTGTATTATTTGTCTAAAATCCCCACTATCCACAGTAAAATTATATTGTATTGACATATTTTTTAAATTATCATTTTATTCGAAATAATTAATATTTTCTAAAGATTGTTTGTATCTAATGCACTTTTACTGTATTTCTGATAATTCAAATTGGATAAAGTATTCAGTTAAGTAAAATGGGAAGATCCAAAGAACGTTTTAACACAATATTTTCTATTATTCACGCATTGTTTTTCTTTTATGATTGATGAAGCTTGAAATTGAAAAGCTGGATAAGATGAAGTTAATATATTTTTTTAAATATGAAGTTATCAAACGTTGTTTATACATTTTACAATTATGAAGTAAAGATGAATATTATGTGCTAATAGTATCTTCAAATTATTACAGAGAACAAGTGTAAAATTACAAAAACGTGAAAAAACATATTTAAAAATGCGAAATTTGAAGATCTTTTTGTCAGAATCTATTGAGTTTTCGAAAACGTTAATTTGAATTTGTTTGAAGCTTTTCACAAATGTAATAATGAATACAAATTTTTGGAAATGCCAATATTAACGGCGTGAGAGCTACTTAAAATAAAGAACATATAAAACAGTGCAATCAGCACTATCCGTTAGAAAAAACTGGAAAAAAATTGGAGCCATTTTTGAGCAAATGGAGTTTATGTTGTCCTGAAAATGCGGAATTTTGAGCTCATTTTATAGAAAACGGGTGTGTTTTCGAGAAACTTTATTTTAGCATATTTAAATTGAATGAACTCATAAATACAATAACATAAAGAAATCGACTCTAATGTAAATATTACCGACGCGAGAAACTTTTGCAATTTTTGAAACTTCAGAGTTAACCTTGATAATCGGACCTATTCCACCTTTATAAGCGTATTTTACTCTATTCTTACAAGAAATTTAAAGAACAGATTTTGAGCTGCTTTTGAGAAAACTTTGAAAGTGTCGGGGGGGGGGGAGGTTCATGTAATAATCCCCAAATATTAAAGAATGTTTTTGAAAATCTCAAAGTTTCAACTAGAGCCAGATAGACAGGGGATTCTTCAATTTCGAGAAGATCGTACGAATGGTTTCGGCGCTAGGAGTGTTCACAGACAGACGGACGAACGGACGAATGGACGAACGGACGGACGGACGGACGGACGGACGAACGAACGAACGAACGAACGAACGAACGAACGAACGAACGAACGAACGAACGAACGAATGAACGAACGAACGGTCGGTCGGTCGGACGAACGGATGAACGAACGAACGAACGAACGAACGAACGAACGAACGAACGAACGAACGAACGAACGAACGAACGAACGAACGAACGAACGAACGAACGAACGAACGAACGAACGAACGAACGAACGAACGAACGAACGAACAAACGAACGAACGAACGAACGAACGAACGAACGAACGAACGAACGAACGAACGAACGAACGACGAACGAACGAACGAACGAACGAACGAACGAACGAACGAAACGAAAACGAACGAAAACGAACGAACGAACGAACGAACGAACGACGGACGAACGGACGAACGGACGGTCGGACGGACGGTTTGCTTCCAATTGGTTTTTTGGCATCGAGGACCCATAATGCAGGGATTCTGGCTTCACCATGGGTTAAAGGATTTTTCTCTTAATTTAGCAACTGGTTTTATGCACTTCTTCGACACCAGGGCCCGGCAATGATTTTTTTCCGCAGAAAATCCGCCCTTTTTTTCACGCAGTATTACATAACTTTCTCTATACTACGTGTATTAGTCCGTACGAGAAAATAAAAATAAAAATAAAACATTAACTCCAATTTTTATTGCAAAAAGTCAATTAATTATTATTAATTAACTATTATTATCAAGTTTTAGTAAAGCTAATACAGTTGTACTAGTTGAAATGTTCCGTCGCCGTAGCTGTAAACTGTTTTAAAAGTTTTTTCATATGTTGAAAATTTCTTTAATACTTCATTTCTTTCATGCGTAGCTTTGTTCAAATATGTTCTTGCAGTATCTGGCATTGGACTTACCAATGAATCGTAGTTGCTGATAATGTTATACTTTCGTACAGAAATTTTCAACACCCAATGGCTTTATATATTACCTCCATCGTGATATGAACGAGTATTATTGGAATATCAAAATTATAATGGCCGTAAAAAATACTTGCAAGTATGTATAATGTGAATAGTTAGAATTCGGCACAGTTACATTTTTACGTTTTATTTTCTAATATAAACATAAATGATCAACCTGTAGACAGTTCTTCTGCGTTTAATCTTTATTCCTATTATAAGATCATTCTCAATTAGTTCGGAAAATTCTGACGCAAAAGCTTCTACAACTACATTTGATTCCTCTGAGCTGCCTATCACATCTATACTTTTCCCCTATTTTTCTATGATTTTAAAACTCTACCCACTCAGTCTGATTTGTGTGTTGAAGGTAAATATATATAAGCATTAAAAGGTTACTATTTTGTATGTTTATGTGAATAAGGTGAGCAAGTTTTAAGTCACTTTAAATTGAAAAAAGATCTTTGCATTTTGAAGAAATGTATTTTCTCTAGTATTATTGTTACATTTCAGGTCTTCTTATTTACTTCACGTTCTTCAAATTCAATGTTTCAAGACAATTTTCAAATGTATTATAAAAAAATACCCTTGAAATACTTCAAATATTACAAACTGTGCCGCGCAATTTTCATTTCCTATTACTTATATGTAAAACAAGCAGGGTGCCAACCTCATGGAAGAAAATTATGGTGCGATGGACTGAAAATAACCACGGGGTACAGGGTTTTGAAACAATGCCACATACATAGATCTATTTATGTGTGATTGGTTTAATACTCCAACTACCCACTAAGATCGCAGCGCTAAAACAGGCGAAAGTACGGTTTTGGAAATTTGCTTAAATCTTCTGGCCGGATTCAAAAACAATTACCAGTTCCCCATCGGGAGACAGAGACGCTTCGAATGATGTCTCGTTTGGTGCAAGGGAAGTGGTCTAGCCGTGAGTGATGGCACCGCACATCAGAACATCGCACACTCCAGGAGTTACTCAACTACTGTATAGAGATGTACGAGTAGACGCACACTCCAGGAGTTACTCAACTACTGTGTAGAGATGTACGAGTAGACGCACACTCGAGGAGTTACTCAACTTCTGTATAGAGATGTACGAGTAGACGCACACTCGAGGAGTTACTCAACTACTGTATAGAGATGTACGAGTAGACGCACACTCCAGGAGTTACTCAACTTCTGTATAGAGATGTACGAGTAGACGCACACTCGAGGAGTTACTCAGCTACTGTGTAGAGAGACTACAGTTAATTCCATAACTTTATTAGTATATGAGAGTTTAAACACAGTTCACCGCGTGCGCATGAGGCTGAAGTTGCACGCCCGTAACGGAATATGCAGGCGAATGTCGTAGATTCTAGACCCAACGGTGATGAACCTTTTACCCTAGCTGAGCCGAGGATTAACTTGGCTCCCGAGTCCGTTTCTTTGACAGCCCCTACTATCAACTTCTCCTCGGAGCCGACGTGTTCGACGTTGTGCGGGTTGCATAATGGAGCGCTTGAGGCGCTAGTCCGCGTCTGCGGGGGGTGTTGGGCGGGGGAGGGAGAGAGGGAGGGAGGAAGGGAGGGAGGGAGGGACGGACGGAGCCGCAGCGGAGGGTCGCGTGGCTGCGCGCACGCGTGCAAGGTCGAGGTCGAGGCCGAGCTCAAGGGGGGGGGGGCGCCGCGGCCAGGGTCCGGCGATCGATCCCCACCCCTCCACACCCCGCCGCCGCCGCCGCCGCGACCCCACCACCGCTGCCGCACACTGCCTTGCTCCGCGATTCGCGCGTACGAGCAGCGGCGTCTACGCTGAGGTTTCCCCACTACATTCCGCTATTATGCCCCTGCTGTTTCTTCTCCTCCACATCCTCCTCATTCTTCTCATCCTCATCCTCTTCATCCTCCTTATCCTCATCATCCTCAATCTCGTCCTCGTCGTACTAGTCTTCATACTCCTCTTTTCGCTGACCTCCTCTTCCACATTTTCCTCATTCTTGTCTTTTTCCGCATCCTCTTTCTCGTCTATCCTTCTTTTTCCTCTTCTTCTTCTTCTTCTTCTTCTTCTTCTTCTTCTTCCTCTTCCTCTTCTTCTCGTTCTTGTCCTCCTCCTATACTTTTATTTTTCGTACGGCAACGATACAAAATCACTTTTTACTGTGTTGTTTGGAAAATGACAAAATATTGTTTCATAAAAAAACAATTATCTCCTTTTTATTGGAACATGTCGAAAGTGAAACGGTGCTGGTAATTAAATTCAGTGTGACATTGAAATTTAGAAAATAATATTTTCACAGCATTCGATCTAATCATATTGTATATTCAATGGACCGACGAATGTGCAATTTAAAATCAAGCTGTTCACAATATTCACTTACTTTCGTATGTTTTGTTCATTTCAGGTTGCTACTTCATTTAAATATTGTAGCCTTAAAATAAAAAGTTTCTAACTACACTCTTGTGGAATAATGTTTAATCGACATGGTTTGATGTATCAAAAGCATTTCTAATAGCTGTATTATTATTAGATGTTCATTTCCTACTATCTTCGACTCATGAACAGTGTGGTCTAATTAGTTCTAACTGCACGTATACATCTCTCTCTCTCTCTCTCTCTCTCTCTCTCTCTCCCTCTCTCTCTCTCTCTCTCTCTCTCTCTTCTGCGAGTGGAACTACATAATGCGGCGTCTCTCACACCCAAGCTTCCGTCTTCTTCTATCTTGCCAATCATCCTCTTCGATGCGACGATCTGTCATTGTCTGTCGCACACCATCATACCACGTGAGGTTTGGTCTACCTCTCTTTCTGTGCATTGGCACCTACCACCTCCAAGTTTTTAATGGCCATCCTTCCTCCGGCATTCTTCTAAGATGCACATATCATTTTAACCTTTCCCTTCTATTGTATCCATTATATCCGAAATGACACCCATTTGCTGCTTTATATTTTCATTCCTGATTATTTCCATTAACGTTACACTACAGCTACGTATCGAAAACTCCATTTCCATAGCCTTTAACTTTTTCTCAATGCTTTTTGAGATCTCCCACAACTCAGCACCATACAGTGATATACTTTCCACAATTGCTTTATAAATTCTAATTTTCACTTTACTGGCAATATTTTTATTTCATATTATTGAATACAATTGCTGAATAGAAGATTTTCCTTGCCGAATGCCATGTTTAATTTCCTCTTCACTGCCTCTGTTAAAATTGTTCCTAAATACTTATACGTCTGACAACCTTTAACAACCGAGCCATCTTCCATTACTAAATCTTTTCCTTTCCCTTCTATCACCATGTACTCTTTCCTCTTGAAATTGATTGTCAAGCCTCATTTTCTATATTCCTCATTTAATCTCCTTAACATATAATGTACATCGTCTTCATCCTCGGCGAATATCACTTGATCATCTGCAAAATTTAGTGAATATTACATATCGTCATTTAATTTTATTCCCATTCTTTCACATTTTTCCTTCCAACTTTTTAGAGCTTCTCCTAGATATATTTTGAAGAGGGTTGGTGCAATACAACACCCCTGTCTTAACCCTTTGCCTATCTTGATTTCTTTTGATATGCTATTTACTAATTTGATATAAGCGATATTGTTCGTATATAACTCTCTAAAGGCCTTAATATATATGTTCTTAATATGCTGGTTTTCCATGGCCATCCACAATTTTGAAAGGGGGACACTGTCGTACGCCTGTTGCAAGTCAATATAGACTAGATGTGTCTCAAGGGTATGCGCCAGCCATTCATCTGTAACTTGTCGGATGGTAAATATATTATCTATGCAGGATCTACCTGCTCAAAAATCGTTCTGTTCTTCCATTTCATTTATTTCATTTTCCAATCTGTTTATAATAATTTTACCAAGAGAACTCAGGACGGTTATACCACGGTAATTGAAGCATTTCTCCTTATCTCCCTTTTAAGTGTATTAGAGATGTAACCCACCTTAAAGACTTCAGGTATTCCACGACCCCTGAGGCACGTATTAAATAATTTTGAAAGCTGTTCGAACAATACCGATGGAGCTGATTTTATTAGTAATTGAAGCATTTCTCCTTATCTCCCTTTTAAGTGTATTAGAGATGTAACCCACCTTAAAGACTTCAGGTATTCCACGACCCCTGAGGCACGTATTAAATAATTTTGAAAGCTGTTCGAACAATACCGATGGAGCTGATTTTATTAGTTCTATATTTATCCCAT
>BLKR01016645.1:0-22925 GCA_011170035.1 Teleogryllus occipitalis | reverse complement strand
CATTTTTCAAATTTGTGTATCAAACCGGAAACACTTTTCCAAATATCCCGAAACGCCAATATTGTCTGATTAACAAATTCGCACTGGGGACTACGCAATGAAAACTCACCCAACTCACCGAACATAAGGAACTCTGCAAGTCAATATAAAGAGGGTGTTTTTAGCTTGTCTCCGATCAGCACATACTTCTTGGGCAATTGCACCCATTCTCTGTTCAGCTGCGAGGTTGAGAGGTTGAGACTTATCGCCGCTGCGCGTTGTCTACGCAATACACGTGAGAAGAGACATAGGTCAGTCCAAAATCTGCTGTCTGAAAGGGGAATCGTACAAAATAAGCCCAAGTCTTCAACCTCAGAAAGTAAAAAGGATCATTTTAAGTTTTCTTCTGTGGTGTGTTTGTGTGATGATGCGTGTATGGGGCTCGGGTCTTTATGATATAGTTTGTTGTTGAATTATGAAAGTGAATAAAATAATATGCTTGTAGTCACTCTCATACATGTAAAAATACTTGAGTTTACTAAATAATAAAAATGTCTATATAATTCCTTTTGTGATTAGTTTAAGATATCAGAAACGTAAATTTTTACGTCTAATGATTTTAATGGCCTCCTTTAATCATTTTGCAATGTATTTTAAGTGTCTAAAACGTCACTTTTCATGCCTAATTTCATAAAGTTGTTACCTATTTTAGGTGCCTAAATCATCACTTTTTTGCGCCTAAAACTCCGAGGCTTACTCATCAGGTTACTTGGTTCAGAATGTTTTGCTTACCGACTTAGCATCATTTGGGTCTTTGGTGATATAAGGGTTAGCATATCAGATGGTTGTATCCACGTGGCGGGTTCAAATCCAGGCACATCTGAGAATTTTTAAGGGCGTAAAACATCCTTCGTACGCCTGCCTTCGGAGGGGAAGTAAAGTCGGCTTTGCCAAGCTGGAGATTTGCAATGCATGCAAATGATCCTCAAGTATAAAAGAAACCTGAGCTAAATTTAAATCGTCTATGTCGTCGTCCGAGTGATACTTTCTTTCTCCTCTTGACGGAGCGAACCAAAATTTACATGCTCAGTCGGAAGATCAGGCCTGATGACCTGAGTATCACCACGTAAAATAATACTGAACTGAATAGAATTAATCACGTTATTCTGCCATTTTTTTCGTCTTACTAATTTTGATAAATTTTTTTATCATATCCAGAACATTGGTTAGGGACATGATGAATATATTCCGCTTTCCTATGCTTCTTTGCAGTTCCCTTCTGATGTGTCGTACCTATTGTTCTTTTTCCATAGATGGCTTTGGATATACATACTTATTCTCCAAAACGTGGTGGAATTCAAGGGAATTCCAAGGGCAAGTTTTTCAAGCAATGTAAATTCATGTACGTAATTTTTTGTAAGAACAGCAAATGCTTTCATCATGTATCATACATTTTTGAGAGTACTTCCCGCAGATGAATTTTAGTTTAGAAAGTCTTACCATTGTTTATGTGGTTATTTCTTGTTATCAGCGCTCATTTACAATTCATCTACTGTCATACTTGATTTAGTTTTTTTTACTTATGTCTACAATGGTACATTTCAGGAACTCAGAAAAAGATATATTCCTAATATGAGCTCACTGCACAGTCACTATATAACTGAAATGCGTAGTCCCTTGGAACATTGACGATATAATTCATTTATTAATTTGGTTTTAATGAGCGCATGTTCATTTCAAATGAATGCTAGAATAATCTTTATTTGCAAGTTACATTAGGAACACGATATTAATTTTTGAAGTTCAGTGCAAAAACAAAATCAACTTCATATTGAAGTTATACTGATGTCAGAAATTAACTGAAGATATAAGATGAAAATTAATTTTTGCAATGCGTTAAGATATTCCACTCAAAAGAAAGTAGGCAAAGGAAATTTCCTCAAATTATTCATCTCGTGTTCGATTATTCATCTCGTGTTCCATGGATTATAATACCATGGAAATAAACTAAGCAAACAACTTCCATATATTTTTATGAGAATTGTTCGCTACCTTTACTTCTGGCCAGGGAAGATAGGCATTTGGAACCAAAATACCAATAACGAAGATTGAAGATAAATACAATAGTCAGCTAATTGCTATTAGAAACATTACCCATAAGCCAAGAGCTCCTACGCACATCGATCTGCGGTCGATAAACGGATCGAAAAACCGAAGCTGTACTACGTTTCGATCTTAAGTATGTTGCTAAAATAAAGTTAACAAGTTACCTTTCCTTTACTCAGAGGGAAAGAGCAAAGTTAGCAACGACAAGAACCATCTATTACTCCTAGAATAATTTTCTTTATAGAAATGTATGCCAACTTGTTTCCATTAGACTTAAATTTTATAAAACATTTTTTTATATTTTTTTAATAATTTGTTAAATAGTAAAACGAAGTTTGAAGTGAATCAGCGACCACATTTAATTTGTGGAGTATCCCCGGTTTTAGATTTTACACAAATCCGACTACATGCTCACGCAGCGTGTTCGACATGGTATCCTCGCACGGGTCGGTTCACACATCTGCGTACTTGTCGGACGCAGCGCGCGAGTCCTGCCACAAGATGCAGCATCCGCTTCCACCGCCCCTTCCACCGTGCTCCATCCACGCGCTCCGGCACCTCCCGCCCGCTGCACGCTCCGACACCAGCACAGCCACCCTCACAACCACCTCCACCTTCAACATCGTCATAATCCCACCGCTCCATCGCCGCCGCCACTATCACCGTCGCCCCCTGTCACCAATGTCACTCACGCCACCCCGATCGCCACGACCACCGTCTCTGCCCCCGTCTCCGCCACCACCACCGCCACCACCACCGCCGCCACCACCACCACCACCACCACCACCACCACCACCACCACCACCGTCTCCGCACCCGGCACCACCACCACCACCGCTACCGCCACCAACGCCACCACCACCAACGCCACCACCAACGCCACCACCACCACCACCACCAACGCCGCCACCACCACCACCACCACCACCACCACCACCGCCGCCGCCACTGCCGCCGTCACCGCCATCGCCACCTCCACCGTCTGCGCCCCTGGCACCGTCACCACCATCACCACCGCCACCGCCACCACCCCCGCCACCGCCACCGCCACCACCACCGCCACCGCCACCGCCACCGTCTCCGCCCCCGGCACCGCCACCACCACCGTCATCGCCGCCCCCACTTCCGCCTCCACCGCCACCACCACCACCACCACCACCACCGCCATCGTCGCACCCTGTCGCCTACGTCACCCACGCCACCACCATCGCCACGGCCACCGTCTCCGTCCCTGGCACCGCCCCCGGGATCGCCATCGGCACCGCCCCGGGCAACGCTACCGCCACCGTCTCCACCCCCGGCACCTCCACCACCACCGTCACCGTCACCGCCACCGCCACCGCCACTGTTTCCAGTCCCGACACCACTACCACCACCACCACGGCCACCACCACCGCAGCCGCCGCCGCCGCCTGCCGTTGCCACTGCCACTGCCACTGCCACCGCCACCGTCTCCGCTCCCCGGCACCGCCACCACCACCGTCATCGCCGCCCCCACTGCCGCCGCTACCGCCACCGCCACCACCACCACCACCACCACCACCACCACCACCACCACCGCCATCGTCGCACCCTGTCGCCTACGTCACCCACGCCACCACCATCGCCACGGCCACCGTCTCCGTCCCTGGCACCGCCCCCGGGATCGCCATCGGCACCGCCCCGGGCACCGCTACCGCCACCGTCTCCACCCCCGGCACCTCCACCACCACCGTCACCGTCACCGCCACCGCCACCGCCACTGTTTCCAGCCCCGACACCACTACCACCACCACCACGGCCACCACCACCGCAGCCGCCGCCGCCGCCACCGCCACCGCCACCGCCACCGTCTCCGCCCCCGGCACCGCCACCACCACCGTCATCGCCGCCCCCACTGCCGCCGCTACCGCCACCGCCACCACCACCACCACCACCACCACCGCCATCGTCGCACCCTGTCGCCTACGTCACCCACGCCACCACCATCGCCACGGCCACCGTCTCCGTCCCTGGCACCGCCCCCGGGATCGCCATCGGCACCGCCCCGGGCACCGCTACCGCCACCGTCTCCACCCCCGGCACCTCCACCACCACCGTCACCGTCACCGCCACCGCCACCGCCACTGTTTCCAGCCCCGACACCACTACCACCACCACCACGGCCACCACCACCGCAGCCGCCGCCGCCGCCACCGCCACCGCCACCGTCACCGTCTCCGCCGCTGGCACCGCCACCACGGCCATCGCCACCACCACCGTCACCGTCTCCGCACCCAGCGGCGCCACCACCACCGTCAACGCTACCACCACAGCCACCGTCATCACCACCACCATCGCCGCCGCCAACGCCCCCGTCTCGGCCCCCGGCTCCGCTACCACCACCACCAGCACCGCCGCAACCGCCACCGTCGCCCCCTGTCGCCAACGTCACCCACGCCACCGCCACGCCACCGTTACCACACCGCCGCTGCCACTGCCGCCACCGTCGTCACCGTCGCCACCGTCGCCTTCCTGTCGTCAATCTCACTCACGCCACCGCCACCGTCGCCGTCGCCATCTGTCACCAACGGCACCCACGCCTCCGCTGCCGTTTGCTCTGTCGCCAACATCACTCACACCATCGCTACCGCCACCGTTACAGTCGCCCTCTGTCGCCAACGTCACTCATGCCACCATCACCGTCGCTCGCTGTTGCCAACATCACTCACACCACCTCCAATATCTCTATTACCAGTGCCATTTCCATTATTATCACCACTAGCATCATCATCTCCGCCACTATCTCCAGTAAAATGTTCCTCACTATCACCAGTACCACCACCACCCCACCACTCTCATCATTCTCACCACAACCTATGAAGGTAGCTCAGGACATCAATTGATGTAACTCCAGTGCTTCTGACCGTACAGTCCAAGGTTCGAGTTCCGACATTGGCAGCATTTTCGACCCTAGCTTTTCAGCTAGAAGTCTAATTCAGTTGCTATCTGGAGGAGAACTCTAGCGGCCTGTTGCTCTGATCGGTAGTTTTCCGTGATTTCGCCGATCAACACCAAGCAGTACCCCAACGAACAAGCCACGGACCGCACGCGAACTTTCCTACCTCTTTCTTGTCCTATCCTCACCCCTTTCACACACACTTACACTTACATGCACTACACTACCACACATGCAGGGAGACCGGTCGGGAGCTTAGAACTTGTCCCGGCTGAGGCGGTGCCCAACTGGTGGGAGATACGTGGCTGGGGAAAAGTCCGCTAGCCGAAGGCAAGTCTGCGCCTGATCTCACCATCAGCAGTGAGATGAGCATCACCCCCTCCCGAGGAAAGCACTAGCACTACCCTTACGGTACTAATGACTTCAGCAGATGACAGGCCCGGAATCACTAATCAATCAGTCAAACCTAAACCCTCACCACCGTCACTATCCCCGGCCACCACCATATCGTCGCCGCCGGTACCTTCTCCTCCATCACCACTACCGCCACCAGCCCCACCAATATCACCCTCAGGCAACCCCATTGCCGCGCTGCCGCTGCTGCTGCGCCAGCCTCACACAAATCATCGCGGGCGGCGCGGGCGTTAACGCAGTCGCGGGGCAAACACGCAGCGCACCGGCGCGCGCGCAGCCAGGCGGGCGAAAGAGGCGCATAACAAATGGCCCGCGGTGTCCATTACACGCGTGTTAACACTTAAAATGGAGGGGACGCTCATACCTGCTGGATTACACAAATCCCTGACGAATTTGAGGTTTAAAAACCAGTTTCATCGAATGGAAATGCGATGTTGGTTTCTTTGCTACTTCTAAAGGTGTCTGCTATGTAATCGAAAAATACTTTCACGTAAATGAGACAGTAATGTAACATATAACAGGTAAATGTTGTTATATTGAACAAATGCTATCAACACAACCACACAATTCATATCGTACTCAAAATTTAGATGGTTTCTTCTTGGTTATACGAACGTTATAAGCGATTAAATTCTATCCAGCCTTTGCTTGTCAACCACTGAATTAAGACTTAGTGACTGTTAAAGCTTTATTAATTATGCTATTAGGTAGCATCCTGCCTTGTCACAAAGGCATGTTTTTACCCCGTTCTCTTCTCGTAGCTCGCGTTGTAACCTGCACGTACAGCTTAACACAATTGTCGCATAATGGGGAGGTTGTTGCGTGTCTTTTGTTTAACACGTCACGCTTTGGCGGGAATTGTGTCCCAACTGGCTACGCAAGAATGCTCGATAGATGTTTGCTCGTACGAGTAATGTGAGTGACGTAAAACACTAATATACATAATGCAAGGGGCGAACAGAGGTTGTAAACGATGACTTTTATCGCTTGCTACTTCGTGTGTTTATAGGAAAAGATGTTCTTTGATTATATTTTATAAACGACGATAATATGGGAAACATGCTTCTTTCATTAAACAGTAGCTACTGAGGCGCATTCTGTTTCATACCGGGTTATGCTGCAAAGTAAAATTAGAGTTAGTATGTGTTCAATTTGATATTAAAAACTAGTACTAAACATTTGAATGATGTGTGTGCCATTGAAGCATAAAAACTAACCAAAAATCAAATGAAAAACTGTTGAAGGAAACATACCGAAACATATGTGACAATTTATGAAGATACGTATTCAATAATATGAATGTAATGTAATTACATTAATGTTCAATACCCCGCATAAATTTTTAATATTTGTGTTCTAATTAAGATATTTTAGTATTTTCAAAATTTATTATTATTTTATCCTTTGATATTTGGACGTTATGGCAAAGAATATCCGTTGAGTACTTACACAATAGTTATTGAGTTGTAGACACACGGTTACGGAGAATATGGATATGCCCGTGTGTCCATAAGTCTTTTACGGTCAGAGCTCTTCTGGTTCACCATTCGAGGTATGAGAGATTTACGCATAATCTACTTCGGGGAACTGACATTTCTGCGGTTCCTTGCAGAACATTTCAAAAGAATTGTCGTGTTTGGGAGCATTTTGGGCATCTAAAATGCGTTTATGATTAAGGTTACGACATCTACGGAAATGGTCAATATCTCATTAGATTATTCTCAACAATTCAAATTTACTGGCATCCTTCACCTGGGTTGAAATGTAGAAAAACGTCTTTCCGAGAGTTTTTAAGACACCTCAATTGGAAAAACGCTATGAAATTCTACGCTGCCTTTCATGTGTAATTTTTTTCAAAACAAAAATCGTTGCAAGTTGAATTAATGTAATCAACAATTTAAAAAAAATATTTTTATCAATATTTTTATTCATCGTTCCCTGTTCAAGAATTGTCCAGGTAGTATGTTTTTAGTTTTAAATGTCTTTTTATTATGAATTTGTAATGCACAAATTTAATGTCAATTTTTTTCTGAAAATATCCAACGAAGGTACAAATATAGAATTTAGTTTTTCATTTACTTGTACGTCATTTACAATCGCATGAGCAGTAAAAGTATTTAATATATCTTAAAAAAACTAAATTATAAGAAACACAATTTTTTTACATGATTTAAGGACAAAGTACGTCCTCAACACACCTTGTTTCCACGAACTCTTAAACATTATAAACACATTTTTCATTCCGTTGCACTGCAAAGCAGCGCAGTCCGTCCTACCAAAAATAACTTTCAGCTGTATGACTTCATGCATTCGCCTTAAACAACAGACGACCCAAAAAAACTCAGTAGCCGCCTCTGCTTTCGAGCACGCCACTTGCCCTGTGGCTGTACCTGGAATCGTGGGAGCGCAGATTTCTCGGGAGATCCATTAAGAGCGCGGTGCCCTTTGATAACTTCAGCCCGCGCCAATTCAAAAGAGGATCTTCTTTTGTGGCGGTCGGCCGCTGCTGGGACATCGGGAGCGGGCAGCGGAGCCGCGGCGGGGGCGGGGGCGGAGGGCGGGCGCGACCGCGGCAAATGTCGTGGTCGCGTGCGTGACGCCCCGCCCGTAATGTCTCCACCCGACGCGCCGCGCCTCGCCTCGCCTCGTCGCGGAGGGAAATAAATCACGGAGCAATTGCAGGGCGCAGGGCGCGGAGCCGCATTCAGCGCCACGTCACCCGTCTGCTGCCCGCCCGTTCCTCCCGCCCGTTCCTCCTCGCACCGCTCTATCCTTCCGCTCCCCTCCCCCTCCCCCTCACCCATACCCGCTAGGCCCCGATCCACCCGCTCCGTTCTACCCTGCCCTGCTTCGCCCCCCTCGTCACAACCCGCCCCGCCCACACCATGCCCACTCTAACTCACGCTCGCGTCACGCCCGACTCACGCCCGACTCACGCCCAACTCACGCCCGACCCACGCCCGACCCACGCCCGACTCACGCCCGACTCACGCCCGACTCACGCCCGACTCACGCCCGACTCACGCCCGACTCACGCCCGACTCACGCCCGACTCACGCCCTCTCACCCCACTCTCATCCTCTCTCACCCCACGCCCACTCCAAGCGCACCCCAAGCCCACTCCAAGCGCAGCCCACGCCCACTCCAAACGTATCTCACGCTGACCCCATGCTTGCTCCACAAGCACTCCCTGCCCACTCCACGCCCACCTCATCTAGCCAGCTGTGGCCCGCTAGCTTCATTTCCCCGCCTGTCCTTCTGGAAGGCGTGGCTTCATGTGAACCAGCGCTGCGCTCCGACCGACGCCCCCCACCCCGTGCCTTCTGCGGGCTGCCACTCCCGCCCACAGGTTGCAGGTTTTTCCATTTGCAATTCTTTTTAACTCTGCTTTCTGTTTCTTGACTTTATATTTATCTTACGTTGTAGTTTAATGAAATCGGAGTAATAAAGCCGTAATCAACCGTGCGTATATTTTTTTCAAGAGAACAGTTAATATCAAATACAGCCATAAAATGTTAAAATGCTTATTTCCTAGCCGTTATTAATTGCGCAGTCTGCTGCTAAGGAAACTACGTGGCGCTGTGAATTCGAATCCCAAGAGACGTAGATGTTTGAATGGGTTACGGAGTGCTAGGATAAACGACAAATGACTACGTATCTATAGAATCATCTCTAATCGTTGTTGCTAAATCACATTAGGAATATTTTTTTTATTTCATACAAAAGAAAGTGTATGAGTACTTTGAAATTCAAGCGGATTATTATAGGAATAATATAGTACGATACAGTGAATTTGGCTTTACACTGGTATGTTTATATTTTAGGGTATGTGTCCAATTCTTCTCCGCGTGTACTTCCTATCAACTCTCTTTTCTCTTTTGCTTCAAAATCATTTTTATTTACTGGATACAGGATTTAATTGTATCATTTCTATATTTTTTTACACTTCCTTACAACTATTTATGAGTCTCACTATTTCCACACATCCTAATTCTTTTTTATGACAATTTCACTATTTACTATATGATATTTATATCTTAAATTTCTCCCTCGATCATCTTGTATCTCTAATTATGCATTATTGTTAATATTTGTTATATTTCTATCCTATTCAATACATTAATTTTGTACCTCTCACCATCTACATCGTCTGTTTTAAATTTTATTGTTCTGGTTATGGCTCTCCCTACGCTCATACCTCCGTCATTATCATCATTTTTTCTTTCTTGTCATCAACGTTTTGTGACTCTTCATTTTCCAGCAAAATATAACACTGACCGTTTCGAGAGACCTCAACAGATCGAGAATTTCAGCTTAAACGTTTGTCTTCAATCTTCTGTGCACAGTAATAATCGTTGTTCATTAGTACTACATCAATTATAGAGAAGAATGTAGAATGCGTTTCAAGTCAATTTTATCACAATTTCTTCTATTTCCCAAGCTAAAAATCATCCATTCCAACTGCAGCTGAAAATATACGTATTTGATCCACCCTTATTCCACATGCTCATGCGAGATCTTAAACCGTCTTCTTCCCATTCCATGCAGCTATCTCGCGATAAGCTCGGTATTTCGCCGTCTACACAGCTCCCATCTGATATGCACGTTCCTCCTGCCTCGCCACTCCCTCCCTCCCCCTCTCTCACTCTCTCTCTATCGCTCTCGTCCCGCCGTCCTCACCGTTCCGGCTCCCTTCCCCGGAGGCGCCTTCGTAATGGCTTCCGGGCTCGCGAGGAGCGCTGCAGTCGCTGCGATTGATGGTGGCGCCGCTGAGTGGCAGGTTCCGTGACGTCTCAGCCGCCGCCTCCGCCACCGCCTCCGCCACCGCCTCCGCTGGCAGCGACGACGCAACGCGCAGAAGTCTCTGACAAGAGAGCGCCGACCGTGCGCCATTATTATTGTTGAACGTGTTATTATCATTCACATTTCACCAAAATCCTCTCGAATATTGCGTGTCGGTAATGGGTCCGTTGTGGCACGCGGCTTTTAGAAATCACGAGTTATGTTCACTCAACTGAGCGCTGTGTAGTTGAATGCGGGACTGGTATAGCTGGTATGAATATTATTCTGCTAATCAATCAAAGTTTCATGAAAATGAATGTGCTTTCCGCATTATTATGACAAGTGGAACATCGGTGTTACAACTAGGAGATAGTGTAACATAGATCATTCTAATGGTGCCTCTTGTTTATTATGTTTATAGGCGATATACAGCCCTGGATGTGTCTCATTTTATTTGTCATCGAAACAACACAGAACATTTAATTTCATTAATTACTCGGGAAACTGTTATTTTCACACTTTCGTTAATGTTTGTAATTCTAAACATTAAATCAAATAATAATATGCATTTTGGAATGATATTATGCTGAAAGCATTTGATATGGGTCAAGAATGTAAATTAGAAAAAGTGCAACATTCACAATTTAACGTTTTAATTATTATTGTTATTGTTATTATTATTATTATTATTGTTATTATTCTGTTGATTTTCAGTATCTTAAATTTTGAGACAATCAGTGAAATATTTTTTCATAATCAGTAAAATATATTTTATAGAAGTAACTTTTTTTGTATTTCAAGCACAACGTTTCACGAACTAATTATTAACAATGAACATACTAGTAAACAGTATTATTATTATTATTATTATTATTATTATTATTATTATTATTATTATTATTATTAGGATTAGTATTATTATTATTATGACTAGTATTAACTTCTAAAAACATTCGCGATTCCCCTACATCTAACGACACTCGTCTCTGCAGTAAAAGGTTATACCATTATGTGCCGTTTTGTTTAATGCAGGGCTTGCTGATGTCATACCTCCCCCAACTTTCAATGTATCTGAGGAAGCTATAGTACCATTTTAGGCTGTTTTATTTTTTATCATGCAGAGAGGTTCTACGGACCCTCCTCTCAGCTCATATGAGTCAGAAAGAGAGAAGAATTGAGTTTAATAATGTTTGGTCCCATTTTATTGCAGCTTTCGTTTTCGCAGTGTCCGAAATACCTTCCTAATCATTTTTTGTATTTCTAGAATGCTAATGAGTGTTGTAGATGAGATGTGTCAGCACTTGATAAGGTACGTATCATGGACGTAAGGTGAAAACATCACTGCCTTGGCCGGGATTTGCTTCCATCGATTTAGGGCATAATATGCACATGGGCTAGTAGGTAAACCGTCTCTGCGCTAGTTAATATACGTGATTAATTGCCCTTCTCCGAAGCACTCATTTCCGAGCGTAGATGAGGGAGAATACTTACGCCTCTTAGACTTATTTCCCGAGGTGATGGCCACAGTCGGGCTTCGTCAATGCCTTCCACTATTTGGATGATTGTGTGATCACAAAGGCTGAATCGAGATGAGTGATGAACAATTGTAGATGGCAGGATGGTTACGTTATGACGTGTAAGGGTATGAGAAGCCATTCAGGCTCCAAAAACACCCTCGAAAATATTCTTGCTTTTACGGCTTTGAAACTGCGGGCTTTCCTGACGTTCCAAGTCCTGCTCCACCGAAGACATCACCTGACAGTTACTCGCAATATTTTGTGTAGAGGACAATATTTTATACTACATTTAATACCATAATAAAAAACTAATTAATGTCCTTTTATCACTTGTTCTGATCATTTTATCACTTGTTCTCATGTAACTGTAATCGGGAGAATTACAAAAACCACTCACAACCTTTCTGAACAAAACGTAAACATGGAAAATTCTCAAAGTACACGCAATGTTGTATCGTGAATTAAATTCCGTCGGCTCCGGTTATAGTGAACTCGGATTTAGTGAACCCTCGCTTATAGTCAACTTAATTAACTGCTCTCGTTTCACTTACGAATGAGCATAAGAAGGTTCGGTTATAGGGAACATGAACCTCAGCTATAGTGAACGTAGGAAATCTGGAAATCCTGGAAATTAATTCCATCCTGAAAAAGAATATATCGCCTCAGTCGCCCAAATTCCAAAACTAGGCAGCTTGAAAAAATATCGTCGGCCAAAGATCATTATCCAAGAATTCTCCCCTGAGATGAAGGTAGCGGACCGCGATTGGGCACCTTACTGATGACCTTATGCCTCAGTTTCACTGCAGAAACAAAAGGTCGTGCCGTGCGCGGGCTACAACTGGTGGCGGCGACGAGCGATTGCTTGCTTCAGTTTCAAGCTTGGTGTCACTTGATATTCTGCGGGACAAAGCGCATTAAGGTCAACGTACGTGACTGCCTCAGCCTGGCGATATCCGCCGCGCCGCGCGGGAAAGGAGTCAGTTTCATCAGCCGCTTGCGTGATTCCGCTAGCGAAAGCATCTCGTATATTATTAAGCGAGTAAAAGGTCATTCGGAGATTGGGACGGTATTCCAACAGTGCAAGAGGCATTGAAGAGTGTCAAGACTGTATTAAGATACTAAGACACAGAGGGCAATGCAGCCTCAAGTAAGGAGGGAGGACGAACTCTGGAGAAGGTTCTAGTGAAATTACTAGCGACGATACAAACAATTCAAAATAATTGATTTTTATAGACAAATAAATATATTTAAATTTTCAGTTTGTGATGTTAATGTATTTCGTTATATCTCTATATTAATAAAATCAATTGATAAGGAGAAATTCCATTTAATTTTCATATCATCGGATATAGTGAACAAAAAATGTTAGTCCCAGGAAGTTGTCTATAACCGGAGTCGACTGTATTATACTTGGGTTTTTCTAACGTGACATCTGTGGGTAGTATCTCCAAGATTGAATATGACACGACTTTTTGCGTCTCTCTCCATCCTGACGCAAGGTGTCGCATGATCGCGACTGTATCAAGCAGTGCTGCTGATCAAACGACTCTAGCGGCACGACTGAGAAAGACGCAAAAAGTCATGCTTTATTCCATCATAGAGATACTTCCCTCAGATGCCTCGTAAGAAAAACCCAACGTGCAGGCAACGGAAGTTCCACTTCATACGGAGACGCACTCCGCAATACTCGCACGCACTGCGGGTTTGCATACTCTAAAAGAGAGCGAAGACACCGCTTCGCATGTGGCACTTCCTTCCTCTTGGGCGTTTGCGGCAAATCTTAGCCGCAATTACGCGGCGACGCGGGTTCCCGCGCGCGTGTTTTTGCAGGGCGGGGCTGGGCGGGGCTGGGCGGGGCTGGGCGGGGCTGGGCGGGGCTGGGCGGGGCTGGGCGGGGCTGGGCGGGGCTGGGCGGGGCTGGGCGGGGCTGGGCGGGGCTGGGCGGGGCTGGGCGGGGCTGGGCGGGGCTGGGCGGGGCTGGGCGGGGCTGGGCGGCTGGGCGGGGCTGGGCGGCTGGGCGGGGCTGGGCGGGGCTGGGCGGGGCTGGGCGGGCTGGGCGGGGCTGGGCAGGGCTGGGCGGGGCTGGGCGGGGCTGGGCGGGGCTGGGCGGGGCTGGGCGGGCTGGGCGGGGCTGGGCGGGGCTGGGCAGGGCTGGGCGGCGGCTGGGCGGGGCTGGGGCGCGGGCTGGGGCTGGGCGGCTGGGCGGGGCTGGGCGGGGCTGGGCGGGGCTGGGCGGGGCTGGGCGGGGCTGGGCGGGGCTGGGCGGGGCTGGGCGGGGCTGGGCGGGGCTGGGCGGGGCTGGGCGGGGCTGGGCGGGGCTGGGCGGGGCTGGGCGGGGCTGGGCGGGGCTGGGCGGGGCTGGGCGGGGCTGGGCGGGGCTGGGCGGGGCTGGGCGGGGCTGGGCGGGGCTGGGCGGGGCGGGGCGGGCATGGGCGGGGTTGGGCGGGGCTGCGCGGGGATGGGCGGGGCTGGGCGGGGCGGGGCGGGGCTGGGCGGGGCTGGGTGGGGGCGCCGCGGCGCGTGAGACAACATGGACTGCTTGTTTTCGATCTGCCCCCTGCAAGGGTGTTTATCTGGAGGAGCGATGTTTGGCGAGGAGCGGGATGCCAGATTAGATGCGCGGTTCGCGCGCCGCCTACTCCGCATTACGTCACGACCCCTCTCCTTCCCCCCACCCCAAACCCATCGCTCGACCGCCACTGCCCGCCACGCCAGCGCCCTGCGGCTGCGGCGAGAGGCAGGGGCCGGCCGGTATTTGTTGGATGGCCACTCCACGCAACTACCTGCTCCGCCTGCATTGGTTGGAAATAGTTTTTCCATACCTATAATTGCATCTCATAATGCATATCATACAAGTTTTTCCATAACATAATGCATATCATTGCAAATAGTTTTCCCATACCTCGGGAACGAAAATGTCTAGTTTTCCAAATGTTGATAATCTCCCGCATTTCTAAATTGTATTATTATTATTATTATTATTATTATTATTATTATTATTATTATTATTATTATTATTATTATTATTGTTATTATTATTATTGTTGTTATTATTATTGTTGTTGTTGTTTTAACTTTCAGCTATTTATTGTTAAAATGTTGGGATGGCTTTCTGGTACTGAAAAAAATGTGCGCAAATATTCTTCTCCCCCATACGTCATATACAGTTTTTACTGTTTTTGACCAAACAAATCAAATTGGTGATATGAAATCATCTTCAACTGTTCCTACCATCCGAATATACCTCGTCTATACTAAGAAATGAGTTCACTTAATTATCAGGCACTGAACTATCAGTCTCCGTGTGTTTACTGAAAGACAAACACTTCATTACAAAAATGTATTGCTGTTGTATTACTGTTTTTTTATAAAACAAAAATGCTAATTATGTATAGATGAACCTTTACAATACATATTCTAGTACAGCTTCTGCCTTCTTCTTCTTCTTCATCATCTTCTTCTTCTTCTTCATCTTCTTCTTCTTCTTCTTCTTCTTCTTATTATTATTATTATTATTATTATTATTATTATTATTGTTCTTTTCCATCTTATTCTGTTTCTCTTTCCCGGTTTTTTAATTGCTGTTTGGTTGATAAACTGATGTTTCTGGTCACGTCAACTTCTAATGTCATTGTTCCCTATAATGTTGCATGGGAAGTGGAGGTCATCCCTTCTTCTTTTGATAGTGAATTCCTGCGCCAACCTACACGTCGTCTTACGGGGTTTTCCACAACCAGGCATCTTCCATCAGCGGGGTACCGCACCAGCCGCCACAAGCTCAACTTCCAACATGTGTGGTAGTGTAAGTGTGAGAATAGGAGAAAGAAGTGAAAGGAAAGATCGCGCGCGGTTCTTGGCTCGTTTGGCTACGGTACTACTCAGTCATTCGCCTGGTATTGATCAAAGGAAACTCAGAAAACTACCAATCAGAGCCCTAGAAATCTCCAGATAGCGACCGGGAGCTCAGTGCATCAACTGATGTCACCGCAGCGCCTCTGATCGGGAGGTCCTGGGTTCGAGTCCTGACGGCGGCAGGATTTTCGAAACGCTTTTCAGCTAGGTCGAATTCAGTCGCCGTCTGGAGGAGAATTCTAACGACCGGCTGCTCTCATCGGCAGTTTTTCGTGGTTTCTCAGATCAACACCGGGCGAATGCCGGAGCAGTACCTTAACAAAACGGGCCACGGACCGCGCGCAATCTATCCTTCCTCTTCCTTGTCCTATCTTCTCCCCATACACACACGCTACACTACCATAAACACGCAATACACTTCCACATATTCCGGAAGACCGGGTGGTAGTTCAGAGCTTGTCCCGGCTGGGGCCGATGACCCGCTGTTGGGAGATACCTGGTTGGTAGGAAACCCTGCTAGCTGACGGTAGGTCGGCGCCGGATCTTGCCATCCAGCGAGAGAAGATCACTGCCATCGCCCGGGGGAAACAGGTACTGCACTTACGGGACTAATGACCTAAGCTGTTTACGCGCGCGGAATCACCAACCAACCACCAGATAGCTTCTGAATTCCAACTAGCTATCTAGCTAAAGTCTACCATCACCTTCGGGAATCAAATCCTAGGACCTTACGGCTTCAGTCGCTGCACAAACGGCAGCAATACTTGCTCTGAGCTAAACTCATTGGTTGCTGCTTGGTTATTTTGCCAACTAATCTTTCCCAATTTCAATTATTACTTTGTCGCTTCGAAGTAGAGAAAAAGATAAGTAATGCTGCGCGAAAAACACGGCAAATTTTCGGCAGAAGAACTCTGATTACACGGCTCTGGTAACGAAAAATTGGATAAACCTAGTAGCTAACTTTAGAAAAGAAATCGTCTATCACGTGGTTCCTTATGCTTCCATATGTTTGTGGGTCCTTGATACCGAAAAATCGAATGACGACAAAATAAGTCAGTCAGACAGACAAATGTCCGTCTGCCTGTCTGACCGTCTGTGAACAACGCTAGCAGCTAAATCGTTCAGCCGATTTCCTCCAAAATTGATATTCCCCAATCGCTCTGACTGATGTCGAGGCCCCTTTAATTTAAAACCGATATGTTAATTTTGGAGGGTACTTTACACGACTGCTCTGCAACATTTTCCAAATTTTCAAAGAAATGTGTAAGATAAGGGTTTTTCTGTGTAAGATGTGTGGAATCTGGTTTTCCGAAAAATACAAAAGTTCAAAATTTTTCCGACTCTTTCTACAACTAAAATACTAAACAGAGATTATTTCCCTTAATAAAATATGTTCCTTAATGATATATTATGAAGAAAGGTGAAGTAAATTTTTACAAACATTTGAGTAGTCTTTGCGAAATTATGCATGAAAATTCGGGAGAGATAATACATGCTGTTATAGTATAACTAGTTTTTTCGTAAATTGGGTTACCCTTCCATATCTCCGTTAGTTTAACATTTTATAAAACCATGGTTTTTACGGTACTCGCGTTCATTTTCATTCAGTTTCCATTCCATATGTCTTGTTTGGGAGATATTTTTCTTTGTCTGGTGAACAAATGTTGAAAAATCTGTGTGTAAAAAAAAGAAATAAAAAGAACAAAAGAGAAAACGAGAGGATGGAAAATAAATATCTTCCCTGGGTCCTACTCTGTCAGGTTCTTTACTAACACCAAATTCATTAAATCAGCATTATACCACCACTGTTACTAAGAGCAACTGTAAAAATGAAGTGAATATTACATACACTTTCAAAATGTCCAGTAACAACCCCGTTTTAGAACCTTTAATGGGATGAATTTTGTAAAGTACTTTCTTAGTGGTTACATACGTACATCTCAATTTGTAATAATGTGCCAAATTTTTGTTGTGTGTCAGCGAGTTTGAATGTGAGCTGATATGCCAGTTAGATGGACATTTTGTCCTTTTAAGGCGTGGATTACGCAAGGTAATTTAAAGAGATCTTTAGAATCTCGTAAAGTTTTATTGTTTAAGTCAACCTTTTTTATTTGACCTACTTTCCGTTTAATAAACTTTTTTCCCCTCTCTAGATCTCTGAAGTACTACAAATATTAATACTTAAACTATAAAAATAAAAAAAATAAAAAACTTCATTTTTTAATTAACTAGTGAATGTGACAAGACAGATATTAATGTAATAAATAAGAAGAATATAAAAGGAAAATCTTGGTGTCATTTCAAAAATTGAAGTTATTAAAAATATCTACTTGTATATATAAACTAAAAAAAGACAACACTAAGCTGTACATCTATGTTAATTTAAACATGTTAGTGTCTTTTTCGAGTTGTTTGTCTGAATACATGTTTTATCTTCAAGAACTGGTAGAACATTGGAAAGTGCATTGTTTAATTCACAAAGATATGTGCTCGCAAACGTTAGTAAGGAGAAATTGCATTTAAAACCTAAAAATGAAAATTATATTTGTTTAAAAAACAATGATGGAATACAACACGTCATCACCGCAACACGAAAAGATAAAAAAATATCCAGAAAAAAGTGGAAGTGAAATGTAATGGAACATACGGCGAAATTCAAAATTCGACCACAAAATCGTGTGTAAAGTTTGTATGGATAGTAACGACTCAAATTTTCACAAATGAATGCAATCTTATTTGCTTAGGGAAATTTATATAAAACATTGCGAAGTATTAAACTACAAAAGAATCAATATAATAACAATTAGAAAGAATTCACAGAACATTAGACAAGTGTTATTTTCCCTGTTGTGCTCCTTTATTCATGTCGCCTACAAGGAAATATTGTACATGTAAAAATGACACCTTATTACACTTCGAAGTCTGCACCAAACTATTTTTGAGTTCATTATAGTAGGGTTGCTCAACATAACAAAATCAACATAATATTTATAGAGATAAATTTACCCTGTTTGACCCATTGCAGTTAATGCTTGGAAAATATGGAACAATACCGCCTCCAGACAGGCAATGCAACTCTAAAATATAAAACGGCAGGGAAGAGATATTTTTGGAAGACCGAAAAAGAGTTGAATTGAGTTTGAATCATTCAACGGCCTGATTTACAAAGAAAAAATAATGATAATGAAAAAAATAATGTTTTACATGTTCTATCGTTAGGAACATATATATATATATATATATATATATATATATATATATATATATATATATATATATATATATTGACTTTATATAGCGACATACATGGCTACCCTATCGGAGTTTCACGGGCAAGAAATAATAATGTACTCGTATAAAACGTTTTCGTTGGTTTGCTCCACAGTATGGCCCCCTTTAAACTTTCCTTCCCCTCCTACTCCTTTTTCTCCTCCTTATCCTCCTCTTTTCATTTCCTCCTCTTGTTCTTCGCCCTTCTTCTTCTCCTCCCCATCTTTGTTTTCGTTCATCTTCTACTTAGCTTCACTTCCTTTTTTCCTTTTCCCCATTTTTTGCTTTCTAGTTCTTTTCTTCTTCTCTTTCTTTTCTTCTTCTCTCTCTTTTCTTCTTCCATTTCTTTTCCTCTTCTCTTTCTTTCCTTCTCTTTCGTTCCTTCTTCCTTTTCTTTTCCTTTTCATCTCCTTCTTATTCTTTTTTATTTCTTATATAATCTTTTCATTTCTTATTTCTTTCCCATTTTCATTTTTTCTCCGCTTATCCTTGCTATAATTTCTATTTCTTATTTTTCTTCTTCATCATGTTATTTTCTTCTCTGTGTTCTTTTTGTCTTCGTTTTATTTTCTTCCTGATTTTTTCTTCTCATCTTTCTTTTTTCTTCTGTCGTGTTTTACTCTTTCTTCTTATCATTTTCTATCCCTTATTTTGTTCTCTTCCTCCTTCCTGTATTTACTCTCCTTTTTATTTTTATCCTAGGTGTTTTAACAATTGCAGGGATTTGCTGCAATACAATGTACGTAAAGCATAAACTTCAAGCAGGTTGTCTAATAAAACAGTTGACAGACGACATCGACCTCCCGGAGACACATCTTCCGAGTTCAACTCTCACCTCCGGTCTGATCTCCTGACATACTATGGGGTAGCAAAGTGTAAGGGTGTGTCCGTAGAGGGAAGAGGGTGGAAGAATGAGGAACGAAAGATCGTCCGCCGACCGTTGCGCTTTGTTAGGGTACTGTTGTTGCATTCGCCTGGTATTGCTCAAATAAATCGCAGAAAACTGGATTGAGCTACCGGCCTCTAGTTTTTCTCGTCAGTGAACCAGCTGTCTAGCGAGTCTCGAAAATCCTGCTCCGTCGGGACTGGAGATTTCTCTTTGAGGAAACGGCAGATGGACGGGCTCTCTTTGCCCGGTGGTATTAAAGACGTCTCGGCAGCGAAAGATGTCTCTGGCAACAAAGCGCGCGGGCGGTGGGCGAGTGCGCGGCCGCTGCTGGCGCGGAGCGGCGCTGGCGCGGCGCTGTGCGGGCCGAGGAGGGGGCGGGGCGGGGTGGAGCGAGGCGGGGTGGGACGGGGTGAGGCGAGACGGAGCGAGGTGAAACGGAGCAGGCAAGCGCGCAGGCGAAGAAAGGACGAGGAGGGCCAGGAACAGGAGGTGAGGCGGCGGGCAGGAGCAGGGCTGCTGGGAGCCCGGAGCGGAGCGAGGCGAGATGGAGCAGGGCAGGGGCAGGGATAGGCGGGGTGGAGCGGACTGGGGCGAGGATGAAGGGCGGGGCGGGTCACGGAAGAGCGGAAGAGCGGAGGGGGCGGGAGGCGCACTTGGGGGTTGGGGGCGGAGCAGGGCGGAGCGGGGCGGAGCGGGGGCGGGAGCGGAGGGGGCGGAGCGGGGGGCGGAGGCAGGGAAAGTTGAGCGGGACCCGGAGGAGGGCGGAGCAGGGCGGGCGGGGCGGAGGGGGGCGGAGCGGGGCGGAGCGGGGGCGGGCGGGGCGGGGGCGGAGCACTTGGGGGCGGAGCGGGGCGGGCGGAGCAGGGCGGGCGGGAGGGCGGAGCAGGGCGGAGCGGGGCGGGCGGGAGGGCGGAGCGGGGCGGGCGGGGGCGGAGCAGGGCGGGCAGGGGCGGGGCGGAGCGGGGGCCGGAGCGAGGGCAGGCGGGGGCGGAGCGGGAGGCGGAGCGGGGCGGGCAGCGGGGGCGGGCGGGGCGGGCGGGGGCGGGCGGGAGGCGGGCAGGGGGCCGGAGCCAGCCCTTGGGGAGGCGGGCGGGGGGCGGAGCATGAGGCGGGGCGGGCGGGAGCGGGAGGCAGGGGCGGAGCGGGAGCGGAGCGGGGGCGGGCGGGGGCGGAGCAGAGGCGGAGCGGGCGGAGTGCCAGGGCGGAGCGAGGCAGGCGAGGCGGAGCAGGGCGGGGCAGGGCGGAGCGGGAGCGGGAGGCAGGCCCAGGAGGGCGGAGCGGAGCAAGGGCAGGCGGAGCGGGGCGGAGCAGGGCGGAGCAGGGCGGGCGGGGCGGAGCGGGCGGGTGGGGCGGAGCGGGGCGGGCAGGGCGCAGGCGGGGCGGGCAGCGGGCAGCGGGCGGGGCGGAGCGGGGCGGAGCGGGCGGAGCGGGGGGCGGAGCGGGACGGGCGGGGCGGAGCGGGGCGGAGCAGGGAGCAAGGGCGGAGCGGGGCGGAGCGGGGCGGAGCGGGGCGGGGCGGGTGGGGCGGGCAGGGCGGAGCGGGGCAGGCGGGCGGGGGGCAGAGGCGGGGGGGCGGAGCGGGGCGGAGCGGGGCGGGCGGGCGGAGCGGGGCGGAGCGGGAGCGGGCGGGCGGAGCGGGGGCGGAGCGGGCGAGGGCAGGGTGGCAGGGCGGGGGCGGGCAGAGGCAGGCAGGGGCGGAGGGGGCAGGCCTTGAGGTGGGCAGAGGCAGGGCGGAGGCGGGCGGGAGGCAGGCGGGGGAGGGGGCGGGGCGGAGGGGCGGGGTGAGGCAAGGGCGGGGGCGGGCCAGCAGGGGGCGGGGCGGGGAGGGCGGAGCGGGGGCGGAGCCGGGCTGGGCGGGCAGGAGGAGCGGGAGGTGGGCGGGCAGGGCAGGGCGGGGTGGGACAGTGTGGGGGCAGGCGGGGCGGCGCGGTGCGGGACGGTTGTAGGCGTGGGTAGTGGGTGGGGCGGGGCGAGAGAACCGGCCCACGCGCGCCTCTACGTGAGGCCGCCGTTCGCTTGTTATAGCTTCCGTGCGCTGTCCCTCCCGGACACCAGCTGAGAGCCACCTGCGCGGAGGGCTGCCCAGAAGGCAGGCAACCTGTCTCAGGCACCGACTGAATTGGGACCTCGAAACTTTTTAAATAAAAACAAATATTTGTTTTACCTTTAATTAGGAAGTTAACCACTGCAGAGTATTTCTGTTGCATGGAGAGACGAATTCTGTTTATTACTGTAGGGGCACTTTTGTTTGAGGTAAGGGTCTCCATGAGTCTACTGTACCTGGCACCTCCTTTCTCTCAGGCCCCTGTCTGCGCGAACTATTATCATTTTTTGATTGGTTGTTAGTGATTTTGAGCGCATCAACTGCTAAGGTCATAAGTCCCGTAAGTGCAGTGCATGTTTTGGCGATGGTCTTCCCACGATGGAGGGTGAGATCCGGCGCCGACGTATCATCGACCAGCGAGGTTTTCCCCGGAAGTTGTTCTCTCACAGAACTGACCGGTTCCCATGTTCCCTGCATTCTTTATTTTCGTCACCCTTGTCATCACCACTTCCTGGCTTCCTATGCTGTGTGTCCGCCTTGTGAACGATGCAACTGCCGTCTGTGTCGTTGCCGACCTGTTCTCGCCTTGCCTCGCAGCCCCCAAGCATTCCTCTGGCGCTCCCCCATCCTCTGCATAACAAACGAACGTCCCGTCGACCGCGTCCGCTCAGCCGTTGCTGATAGCGGAATTGTTAAAGAAAGGTTAAAGTTCAGGTCGAAAGCTCCATTGAGAGAAACTGCACTGCCCGCGTGAACTTTAAATAGACTCTCACAGAGTGGGCGGTGCTTTTTTTTGACGAGGAGCTACTATCGCTCTTCTTTTGGACTGCGCTTCTCAGGTAACAAGAAGCTACTACGGGTGCAAAGGAAGTGCCACTTATTTAAATAAAACCTAGATAATTCGAGGATATTATTCTCTCTTACAACAGCACATTGGTATCCTTGCTGTGAGATAAAAGTAAATAACGAAAACGTTTCAAGATTCAGGTTTTTTATATTTTTTACATTACGTAAACGACATAGCTTCAGATACTTGAGTCCAATATTTTCTCTTTAATTTATGTCATTTCTTATATTATTTAACTTTCAATGATTCCCTCTCTCATTATTTGTTTGAATAAAATGAAATTTATGTTGTTAGAACTGGTTGTCGAT
>BLKR01016644.1:0-22946 GCA_011170035.1 Teleogryllus occipitalis | reverse complement strand
TTAGCGCGTGCCCTGGCGGCGCTGGGCTTGGATAGAAAGGAGCGCGAAATGAGGAGCAAACATTCAAAACGTGACATGTCCACTTCACTCCTTTACGAGAAAACGCAAAAATGTTATGTCATCAAAATTATGCAGTTGTTTTATTTATACTTAATTCTGAATTATGTAATAATGATAGCTAAATATATTATTAATATAAAATTTAAATATTCTATGAACTTACATTTAAAGAAAACAACATTTATGTAAAATTTTAGTCGAACAAAATCTCTAGAAAAGGATATTATGCTTGGAATGATAGAATGAAGCGGAAGAAAAGGGTGTAAGTGGCACAATTGAATAACTAATACACAATATCACAAACAAAAGGAAAAAGGCAGTTCGAGTCCGAGTGAGCAATGAACAAATTGCTAGCATTCTATTGCTGTGTATATCCAGATAGGTCTAACAAGGGATGGCTTGCGATCTATGTTCTAGTACTATTTCTCTGCGCGTTCAGACCCGCGAAGAATTGGGACCTGCAGATGAAAGGAGAGATGCTCACAGCCGCTGCTTGACCGGGACTGGAGCCGACGAATAGACATCATCGCACTGAACAGTGTGTTTGATACCCGCAGTCTTTCATGCGTACATTCTGCCATTATTAGGGAAGAACTCGCTGAATTATCGGCGCGTCCCCTCCCAGTTTCGGATAGCAAGAAAAGCGAAGGAATGATGCTCAAGTAATACAAATGCAAATATCAAAACAAAACATCTTTAAAATTCAAACATCTTTAAAAAAAACTGGTTTAGAAACATCGATCAATTTCATGCGGAAGATAATTTGTTTTGACAGTGGCCGTGATTGTTAATTTATAATTACGATTTAGACAAAAAGGCAAAAGAAAGTAAAAAGAATAACAGTGAAACTAAGCCTGAAAACTATCGCCCAGGGTCATCTTATGGAGTCACAATTTCCTCAAATGGGTACAGAAAGGTGGGCGAGAGACCTTACACCTAGAGTGCTTGCGTTGGCCGCCTCTCTGCGTACGGTAGGACATACGTAGGAAATGCCAGAAAAATTGGGTCATTTCTTGGGCTGAAGATAGTCTCGCTTTATTCGAACACATGTATTGACAGTGGTATAATGCAATATTATTTCATATTTTAACTTTTTTATAAAATTGTGATTATCGGTTCTTTTCATTCACAACAACTCATCAAGCACATCGATAATAAACATCAGGTTTCATAAATGTTTCATTTTTTTACGAAATATGTTCATGTGTCTATACAAAATCTATGTTTTGAAAATATCAACATCAATGTTGCATCCCTATTCTCGACACCTAGATGAGGATCGCCGATTTAATACGTTTGCATTCTGATTCCCTAATATGAGGTTTATCAGTGACTGGTATGCTACGTTTTACTAGTAGCATATAAATCTTATAAATTGAATTGCTACCCGATTAAATATTACTGATAAGCGTGTACGATGTTTAGAAAAATGGTATCTTAATGTATAAATGTAAAAGTTGCCGAACTTTATAACAAAACATAATTTATCCCCCTCATAGACGGATATTCCTCTTCTAGTGTGGTGTTCCTGTCTAAGGGTTTAAGTTGTATTGCTTTCATGACAACTTAATGCATTAAAAAATACATACATATGTCACAATACAATGATTTACACTACATCCTTTTACATTATCATTTACGTAGTTTGTATCAAAATGACGCGCCGGGAATTACTTTTTCCAATCTTCAAGTTTACACAAATATAACAGAATCATTTTATATCAATATAACTTACTAAGTAAGCTGGGGCATGTCACGATTCTTAATATTAGATTTTAATGTTTGTTACAGTGTTGGATTCAGGATGCATCTCGCCTGCGCGCTATTTTACCACTTCTTCAATTTTGTCCGAAAGTACGAAAACAGTTTTAAAATTCTACTTGGGAAAACAGATTCATCAGGTGAAGTCTATCAAGGAGACAAACGCCGTTTTGAGATCAAAAATCGAGTCGCAGGATAAAAGAGCTCTTGCGTAATTTCGGCTCATTCTTTCTGGTAGTGGAATGATAACGGAAGATCTTGGAAGTAAAATGTATGTAAAATAAGATGTTAGGACATGGAATATTGGTGATATCTACACAATTAGTTCAATTTTCTTTTTGAAATCAGTTTCCAAATCGGAATTGATATTTTGAGTAGTGCCTCAAATAACTTTTTGACGGTATTCGAAGGAAGACGGAAATATGTGAACAATATATATATATATATATATATATATATATATATATATATATATAGAGAGAGAGAGAGAGAGAGAGAGAGAGAGAGAGAGAGAGTTTTATACGACTATTACAGATGATATGAGACCGTTTGGTTGTGTTACAGCATCACTAGGTTGATAAGTGGAGAAAAATATATTGAGATTGAAAGGGACGAAAAAGGACGAACCGACTGCCCGGCTTGCCTGCCTGAGAGCACGGCCTCCTCCCGTGCCGCCCTCCTCTTGAGGCCGCCGGGTTTGGCCGTTCGGCCGCGTCGAGGGAGCCTCCAAAAGGTGACGCAAGCGTGAAGCGGGAAGGGGGGTGGTCAGGTAGTTTTTCCGAAATTTCACTTTACGCCGCTCCTATTCATCCGATTTGCATGATTGATACGGCGTTGGATTCAGGAAGCACGTCGTCATCGCGCTATAAGCTCACATTTTTTAATTTCTTCCCGGAACTATGAGAAATCATTTAAATTTTTTTTGGAAATATTTTTTGAAAAAACGGCATCGCAGCGTGAATTTTATTTTAAAAAGGAGTCCAATGCCGTTTACAGATCGAAATTCGGACAATTTGTTCAGACGTTATCGATCTAGTAAATTCCGTGTGATAGTGCTGCGATCTATTGATTTTTCCTATAAGTATTTTTCGGTGCATTTAGCCTTAAGGAGAGGGGGTCCTTGCAGCTATGGCGTGCAATCTTTTCATGTAAACTATTATTTTTTGAAACTAGCGAGGCTTCACAATAAATGTTCCCCCAGTTGCAGGTTTTGATATCTGTTTTTTATGCAGTTGTTCCTATAGATGCATGATTTAAAATCAGCTTCTCAAGCATATTTATTTATTCAATTGCTTTGTATATACTATTGAAATAATTTTCTGTCAGTATTATGGATTTTCATGATAATAATTTAAAAGCTGTAGACTTTTGGTAGTACATAGTTAACTACAGATAGTGTCACAATAATTATGCAAAAACGTAAGAAAACCGTTTTTTGATCAAAGCTATTAAAATTCACAAGACAATTTTTGAAGAAAGTCTTTTTTAATAAGAACATGTAGGGAAAAACAAGAAGTTTTCTAAAGTTCATGATCAAATTATGAGTCACTGATGTGTTTTGGTTATGTCTCCCTCTGAGGTAGATATTCCCACTGAAAGAGAAAACAATAATTTTCCCACCAGAGGGTTAAGTATAAAAATGTTTCGTTCCTAATGTAAATTGCAAGTAGGCCACGATGATAAGTGAATATTATTTATATTCACTTATCATCTTGGTCTAGTCGCAATGAAATTTGTAGCAGTGTGCAGAATTGAAGCCAACGACAGAAAGGACAGGGTCAAGTGGGATTTCTATTTTCCAGAGGCTTAGTTGAACCTCCGCCCTCTGGCGTTTCACTCTAAACATCGACGGGTCTTCATATTCCCTGAATGAGGCGCTGCGCCCTCCATTTGGGGGGGGGGGCGAGAGGCACCGTCCACTCATCGACGGTGACTCGCCGCTGACAGGTCATCAATAACAACATTGTCAGCCACTGCGCCCCGCCCACCCGGTCGCCGTCCCGGAACCCTCCGCTTGTTTCTTTGTGGTTCGCATTCGTTTCATTGTTAAGTACCACCCTCCTGGTGGTTAGTCACTTAGTCACTGGCGGCGGCTCTAGCATTCAATCTCCCGGCGCACTCTGCCTTCCGGGGACCTCGGGCTCTTTTCCGTCCCAGACAACCGCGCGCTGAAACAGGTACCGAAATCACGTGACAAATTAGTGACAAATTACACGGATTCCGCACCGGGCGGGCGAGGTGCTTTACCCAGCTCTGCATTATTCCTCGCAGACGCTGCTGCCTGCCGGCCTGCTCTTCCTCTTCCCTGCCCCTCCCCTTCCCCTTCCACTGCTCCTCCTCCCAGGCGCTTGCGCAGCTCCGCGTCTCCGGCAAAAAGCCGTCGTAATGGGCGCTCGACCCCTCCCCGCCCGCACCCCCCGCGCGCAGTAAGCCGGTAATGCAGGGGGCAAGCGTTCCGCTGCCTCCGCGCCCACCTTCCCCGCAGTTCCCGCCCGCCCCCACCACCCCCACTTGATGTGCCGTCTCCACCACTGTCCCAGCCACCATAATGTGCATCGTTGCCCGTCCTCCAGCGTCGAAATCACTCTCACCCACCAACCTCCCCCCCTCCACTCCACGGTACTCCGGCGCTCTCTGTATGCTACGACCTCCCCTCTTTATCCACCTCTACTTCTTTCCCTCCCGTATCCTTCATCCCCGCCATCTCCCTACATCTTCCAGTCCGCCCAGCCTTCTTCGAAACGCAATCTTCCTCATTTGTTCCTACCGTCTTAGTTCCCTCTTGGTTTCACACACACTTTTACCTCAAACTCCGTCCCCTCTTGCTGCTTCGCTTCTTTATCGTCAACAGCACAGCAGTGTCTCTTCCCTCTCTCTCTCCCCCCACACACTATTTCTCTTCAACTTGTTCCTTTCCTATCTCGCAGACTTTCATTATTAAAGCGGCGACTACTGCCGCTGGCCGTACCTGCCCGTATCTCAATCGATCCCAGCTCTCTGAGCTTTGTAGCATAAAAGGCCGGCCCGCCGCCGCGCCGCCGCGCGCCAGCCCGCTCCACACCCCCACCCCTCACCCGTCCCCCGACGCCTTGGAGGGGTCGCATCGTTGGGGCCGCCGGGCGGAAGGGAGGGAGTCACAAAGCGAGAGGGGCAGGCGTCGGTCATTTTCCTTGCGTCCGTCCATTATAGACCGAGAGAAACCATGCATAGCTTACCATTATCGACTTTTTACGCTGTTATTGTTGTTAGCGAGCGCTGACGGTGTCCTGGGGCACCACGCGGGGAGCTGGGTCTGAAGGGCACGCTAAGGTGCTTGGCGCACTGTGCTACAGATGACAGACGAGCAGGCCGCCACTGGCGATCGGTCTACTGAGCAACGAAAATTGCATGTATAATGTTTGCACCTATTTAATTATATGAATGTACCCACCACCATATTACTTCAGGCAACATGTAATATTTGCATAAAATTGTTTGAAAGCCATTTTCATGTCCAAAAGAATAAATTTGTTTTAAAAATTATATTTAATAGAGATAATTGTGATCAGTTGTTAGCTCATACGCAACGGTAAATATTGCGGTCGACGACTATTTAATCAAGATCTTTGTGGGAATTGTTCATATTACAAAACAATATCGGGCTGTAATGATCACCATTGTCAATACCACATTCCTCTTTCAACAAACACAGTTGCAACTTGTCAAAAACATGTTACTGATAAGTTAAATAACATCTATTCTCATTTCATTTGTAAACCATTTTACGAAAAATTAATTTTTCTTTTCGCATCTACTTTTCGTATAAAAAGGTTTAGCTTTCCTGTTCAAAACACATTCAAAAAAAATTCTGCAATTGAATACAAAAGTTGCTCATTTAGAAGTTCTGAAACAAAATCCCTACACAACATCTGGAAACCTTTTAAAACTACACGCTGCACACAACCAATTTTATTTCATTAGTCAACTATGCAACATAATATGTAATTTGTTTGCCTGTCGTTCCGTGCCTACCTGCTGGCCGGCCATTCTGTTGAACCGATAAAGTGCTCGCCCAACTGAATGCAGCGCCCCTGCGCTCGCGAAATTCGTTTAACGTTTGTCCCTCTAGAATTCTATCAAAACAACAGGCGCCCTCATTTACTCCCGCGCCCTCGCGCCCGCCCGCGTCGCTCAGCGGTGGTTACAGCGCCCACTCAGGTGCGGGCGCGCGCCGGGCAGCGAGCCGCAGGCCCCGGCGCGCCCGTTTCCACTCCTCCCCAGGCCACGCGCTCTCTCACGGCCCTGCATCTCCCGTTCGTGTCCACAGGGGATGAAGAATTTGGGGAATTTTGTTCTTGCCTCGAAAGGAAATTCGATGTTGTAGAAGTTGATAGTGTCTGATAAACATACTGATATTTCATGTGAAGCCTGTTAATTTCCATTAACTACTGAAACAACAAACACATGATGAATATTGAAGCCCAAAATTAATTTACTACTTTCCAAATTGACTTTTTTATTAATTTACACCCAAGATATTTCCTTAAATCTACATAACAACATACTTCGCAATTTGCCTCAATCATCTTCGTGCTGTTAGATAAATCACAATTTGCCTGCTCACTAGCTGCTTGCGCAAGCATCGCTAGGGTCGTTGCGTCTCAGGTATTTTCTCACTTAACCGTCTTTTTGGATTTTGCTTAATTGATTATTGCCCTTGCTTTATTCGCATTGTTGTTTCCTCTCTCTTTTAATAGTTCTCTCTGGAATCTTGGCACTGTTGAATGATTCTCCTACATTTGCTCTCTCCTCTCCCCGTCTTCCGTTTACATCTGTTTTTTTTTTTTTCCTTTTTTTCTTCTTTTTTTTCTTTTCTTTTTTTTTCTTCATGAGGAGACTTATATCTCTTTATTTTACTTCTCTAAACATGAACTTACATTGAAAATGGAATACAGTACGCACTGCACTCTATCTCCATCCACTCACTCTTCTCTCTTCATTCATTTATCAGCCACTCCTTTACCTCTTACGCCTTGTGCATCATCTTCCTACAAAAATCATAATTCCTTTTACCTCTGACTCCTTCCACGACCTACAGTCCCGACTCTGCTACCTTAGCACCCCAATTTTCAATGTTTTTACTCCTCATCATTCGTTTTCTCTCTGCATATTCTCCGAGTTCTCTTCGCACTCCAGTGTCAGCACCGCATCCGCTCTCTCCGTCCCTTCTTTGCACCTCCATCCCTCTCCGTTTCGGTCACTATCCCGCCCTCCCCCATCCCTCGCTCCCTCCCCCATTTACCGTGCCTCGACCGACCGCCCCGGGGTGCGCCAGGCATACAGCCGCCCAGCTGGCGGAAATGAGTTGGATGCTGTAATTAAAACGCCTGGTTCATGTATTATTTAAAACTAGTGTTTATACGCCGCGAACTGCCGTTTCTTTGTGTCACGGTAGCGAGCATGGGTCAGCAGGCCCGGGTTGCAACCTACCGCTGTTTTAAAATATTAAATGTCCTTGCCTGCCACTCGCGATCCGCCCATCCGCGTCCAACATTCCGTTTTGTTATTTATTTAATTCCGTTGCCCAGTGTAACTGTTGTTTTTAATCACTTCGTAAAAAAATTCGGTCGTCTATGTTCGTTCGATTTGTTGGAACGAGATTGTTCGACTGTGCACACGGGGCTTAGAATGGGAGACCACTTACCATCTAAACAGGAATCATTCATTTTTCTGTCTATTTTTTTGAAAGATAGTCAATCTGCTGTAAAATTCCATGCGACCTTACGTTTCACTATTTAGATTTTCACCCACTACAGCAGACACTAAATTTTATCCTTTTACTAAACGAGAACAACAAAATTTATTTAGGCGTGGAAACTCAGTTCATCTTTTCACGAATTCCCTCTCTAGAAGTCCCGCCTTGTGCAGGACTACCTTTCCTTTCCCTTCCATGTTTGCGAATGTTTATGAGCTTATTTTAAATACACTGCCCGTGCTGTATATTTGTTGCGGAAACTTTTTGGCGTGTCGTGGATGAAGCCACAGAAGTAAACACGAAAATGTACACACAAATTAGAACGGGGCTTAACGTTTCTCCCGCTTTGAATAAAAAATCCTTCCGAAACCTGAATCCCACGCGTCAGGTGTCACATTTCTCTCTGGCGAAATACACGTCTCCTCCCCGGGGCTCGCGTTTTTACCATTAACCACTAAGCTTGGTCTCGAGTATAGGCTTAACGTAACATAGAGAAGACGCACACAACCACGCTGCATTTTAAATACTTTTGTCTCTTTTTACATTTATTCATTGTTTTCTCTCTCACTTTCTCTGTTTTGACGTATAAATAAGCATAGACTATATATTTTACGTAAAGTTATTTCAGTTCAATGATGTGATGTGAGTACAAAGAGAAAAATGTTTATGAGGTATAAAACACTGTAACCGATTTCAGCTGCGAACTTATTAGATGTAATTTAATTATATACAATTCACTTATAAAGCAAAGTTCAATTTTTAACTTCTTTGGGAATAATGGCAGAAAATAAACAACGCTTAATTCTGTCAATTATTAAGTAGCCAGTATACGGATAGTTGATGGTGTTATTATGGAAATAAAAAAATTGGACAATGACCAATAATCATAGCACTAGTCTAAAATGAAATGTGTAAATTCAGTTGAAGGCTATAGACAGAATATAGATTATGGACACGAAGGGAAAAACGAATCTGCAAAGAATTTTGTGTAAGTAGTCTTTAATAAAAAATTAATCACTACTAAATTCCTGAACCCAACAAATAGCATTTGGCAGGACAAACAACTGCCGATGAAACTTTTATAGTACCACCCCGAAAACGAATAGATCTTGGTCGTCAGAGGAAGAGATTGAGAAACCAGATGAGTACAAAGGCGTAACGGACAGTGAAGGTTAAAAAAATGAAAGAAGAAGAAATATATATGATGATTAATCAAGAGCCCAAAGATCGAGTTGTTTTAAATCATTAACAAGAGGGTATTTTAAGAAGTCGTTCTAATCCCAATATGTTCCGTTTCTTCATACCTCTCCTCAGTTGCAATCGCAACATAGCAGAATGACGCGAAATTTAATATGAGCACACTTACAAATGTTTCTCGGCAGCAGAATCTCCTTTAGTAAATTGTAATTGGCCCGCTTCAACTTCTCGTGAGACGGCGCCACGTCACAACTTCTCACAACGAGAGGACTACATTACAATCCGCGGCCTTTGATCTTTCCGTTTGAAATCTTGCAACAGAGACCTATCGAAAGCAAGACAACTCTCCACGAGTCAGCAAGAGGCGTATCGATTCTTCGCCGGACGAAGGCAGACGCGCCGCACCGGCGTGGGAGAGGAGGCAGGCAGAGGCGGCTTCGGGAAGAGACAGATACAAACATTTTCACCCAGGCGAAGAAAGGAACACGTCCTGTACAGATAAAATCGTCGGTGGATGTGGTAAGTAAGTGTTATCAGGAACAGCAATTGTTACAAAACGCTCTCATTTCACCAATGAGCGTCTAGCGGACAGGTGGCAAGACACCGCGGCTCCGCAAGATATCGCGGCGCTCAGCCTTCAAAAGAGCCATCTAAAGTTAGCAGCGCCCAGAAACGAATCTCTACCAAACTATATCCAAAATTAACGGCTAATTAAGTGCTAATTAAATGCTCTATTCCCGAATTTTCCGCTCCTATAGTTTTCCCAAAATCGTGGGCGCAAGAAAAACAATTAACATTGGTTCTATCTCCTTCCAAGCCAGAGCAATTTATAATTCATTCTCTACGCAATTTGAAATTCATACTCTACGCCAAAATGTGCCCTAAACAAATACTAAAAATAATCTATAATAAAAAAAAATTGCCGCTCACCGCTTAGTTTGAATAACATGGGTTCGAATCCCAAAAATGACCCTCGCCCGAACGCTGTGCCCAACGAAGAGTGACGCTCCTTCCAAGCCAGCTCCTTCCAGCCAAGCCGGCCAGAATTCTCCGTTTGCTTCCTGCAGACATACATAGAGTGGTGACAGAAGTGTCTCAGCCAAACTTACCACAGGCATTATTGTGTGCGTATGGGTTAAAGCAGACAGAGATTGCGCGCATGATTCCGTGTGTTTTTCCCCTACGAAAGACAGCGTTCGTTTTGCACGCATTTGTTTCAAATCCAGATTGATAGGCATTGTAATCAGCTATGTCAGGATACTCTAATTTCTTAATTTTTGCCGCAATCAGAAAGTCCTTAATTTTTTGGGAAGAAATTTCTCTCTCCAGATGCTTTTTAGAAATGAACTTCCCAATTTTTCTGGGGCTAATTCTATTTGATTGTTTTAAACCGGTAATCCATCTTGCAGATGCATTGAACCTTGTTAGACCCATTTCAGAAGCGAAGTCGCCCACGATCGCAGCTGGTTGTCGCCTATGCTGAACCCTTTCTCTCTGGTTTCAGTAAAACAGTCCAGGAGTTTGCTACTCAACGAACTTATTTTTTCGTTTTGATTTTCGTATATTTCATTTTTCTAACTGTAGAATTCCCGTTCTGATTTAACAAAGCGAAAGTTCTTTTGTACAGAACTTAAACTACGGCGTTTCTTTCCGCCCTCGTTCATCCAGTAGGCAACTGCTTCCTTCCTCTTCGCAAAAGAAATTGCGACTTTAGGCTTTTTCGGAGATGTATGATACTCTGAATCACTTTTATTCGTCATTTCGTTGTGAATATTTTCATCACCGCACATATTTTCATTTTCGAAAAGGTCGAGGGTATCGATTGTTTCTACTGTAAGTTTCTTCCCTTGAATGTTTATCCGAAACATTCGCAATGGTGTCGCACATTAGGTACTATTCACGACTAATTGACGAAGCAGGCAATTTCCTATCTTCATACACTTGCAAGGCAAGGTGTAAAACGTTCACAAGGTTCCACAAAGCACTAAAGTTAACAACACAGCGTAGAGTATGAATTTCAAATTGCGCTGGCTTGGAAGGAGCGTCTCTCTTCCTTGCGCTCAGAGTTCGGCCGAGGGTCATTTTTGAGATTCGAACCCATGTTATTCAAACTAACCGGTGAGCGGCAATTTTTTTTATTATAGATTATATTTAGTATTTGTTTAGGGCAAATTTTGGCGTAGAGTATGAATTTCAAATTGCGCTGGCTTGGAAGGAGCGTCACTCTTCGTTGGGCACAGCGTTCGGGCGAGGGTCATTTTTGGGATTCGAACCCATGTTATTCAAACTAAGCGGAGAACCCATGTTATTCAAACTAAACAGAAGCTGGATGTTCAGCGCCGAAAATCTCGCAATAGACTGTTCCGCCTCTGAGAAAATGGGAAAAAGAAATATCACGTTCATTATCAAGAATGCTGTTTTCTCTTCATGCGAGAAACAATCTCTTCGTTTGTTAGACTTGTGGTCTAGCCACAGTAACATTGAAAGTTTGGATGCTCACAATCAAATTGCAACAGACATACTACAAATTCTGAAAATTCCGACTGGAACTAGAAGCTTGGATAAAGAGTTCTTCCAACAATGGGAATACCTTTATCGCAAAATTACAGAGAAAATAATCGTTTCACGGCGAGCAGATTTTCATGTCTACCAAAGGATAGTATCTCAAAAGTACAATCATTCATCCATAACCAATTTTTATCCCCAAGATTTTGGAACCATATTACATATGTATGGTACGCCGCTCAGTATGCGATGTGACACCTGCACAATACTGCTCCATATCACAGAACCATTATGTGCAATTGATTTATGCGAATCACCTTGATTTATTATTTGTATTATTTGTGCGTGGTGCAAGAAAAATTATAATTAAATCACTGCATTATTCAGTCACATTTTTTTAAAACATACAATACAATGAAAATTGTCGTGCTCATTTGCAAGACACTACTGCAAGTAGAGACGGAAAAAACTGCATTCAGTCTCTCTCGTACCTCGTTCGAACTGTGAATCATTCTCGCGGGCAGAAGAAGGGAGGAGGGTCGTGGAGGGGGAAGCGCCCAGCCAAGGCCAAGGGCGCTGGCGAAAGATATTCTCTTTTCTCTGCAGGAGGCAACGAGACTAGGAGATTCTCGTATCTCGTAGGGACAGAGTATTCTCGTAAGCAGTCCAAGCCGGCCGATCGGCGAGATCGGAAGAGACTCGTGATCAAAACTGCTTAGTGTAAAACAAGGATTTCTTCCTAATTAATTGATTTGATATAAAGACAATAATTGCTCTCTAGCGTAATAATGAAACGTTTCCTTTTACTTTCATAATATTGAAGTATTACATAACGTCGTACACAAGAAAAGTAAAAAAAAAATTTAAAAAAATAAATAAATAAATTAATAAAAAATAAAAGGAGATGGCTCACAGCGACAACTGCATTAAATTCTATTCTTATTATTGTAAATGTTTTGTGTTCGGGTGTTTACGTTTTGCATACTTTGTATGTAAATGAAAACCTCACATAATTTAAACTTCGTAAAAATTGAAATATAAAAAAATAATAATTATGGATTCTATTCCTTTTCTCAGTGTCCTTCGTCGAGCTATCTCTCATCTGACCTGAGAGATGACCTAAGCCTATCTTCGTACTTCGCACGTGGAGAGGCTGTCAACGTATGCGCCGTACCGTAGGCGTAGGACCGTTTCTTCCCTCCCCGACCCCTCCTACGACGAGCTTTGACACTTTCAGATGATCCCGAACGCTCAGGCTTTCAGGCCCAGTTTTGTTAATTGTTAAAAAATGAGGTTCTTTTACTTCATTGCACAATTAAATCTTAATTATAAATTAATAAATAGGGCTAAATTAAAATGTTATTTTCCTAATTTATAATAAGGGTTTAATATTCTAACTCGCCCACCTACTACCTTCCAACCAGGGACCGAATACCGAAATAATAGCGGTAAAGGTATTTATACCGGTATAGAAATACCTTTACCTCTATTATATCTTTATTCAAAATACCTTTAAAAATACCGGTGTAAGACGTCAAATACCGGTATTTTTAGAGGTATTTTACCTTTATCCGACGTCTACACCGGTAAAATACCTCTATTTAAAGGTATTATACCGGTATATATATATATATATATATATATATATATATATATATATATATATATGCACATGAGCTTCTCCACTTACAATTTGCAATAACATACACCTTTCTCTAAGGTTATTTAATTTTGATGTTTATTCGGCCGTAAGAACGTATGTTAATTGTTTTTTAAGGTTTATGTTTTTCACCCGTAAGAACCAATTTTAACTGTTTCTCTTTGTAGAGCCCTGAATTTTGGAATATAAATGCGTGAGTAATTTTTTTTCCTAAAGCAGTTAATACATGTTAATGTTTGGGTAGGGTTTCGTATTTTTTCTTAGGTTTTTTAAGTTTATGGTTTTCCTCCCGTAAGAACCAATGTTAATTTTGTCTCTTTGTACTGCCCGGAATTTTGAAATATAAATGCGTGAGTCATGTTTTTCCTAGAGCCGTTAATTCATGTTAATGTTTGGGTAGGGTTTCAAATTGTTTCTGAGGTTTATAAGTTTTAATGTTTTTTCGCCCGTAAGAACCAATTGTTTCTCTTGTACAGCCCTGAATTTTGGAATATAAATGCGGGAGTAATATTTTTCCTAGAGCCGTTAATTCATGTTGTTTGGGTAGGGTTTTAATTTTTTTAATGTTTTTTCGCCCATATGAACCAATTTTAATTGTTTTTCTTGCGCCCATGATTTTGGGAAATCTATAGGAGCGGAAAATTCGGGAATAGAGCACTTAATTAGCATTTAATTAGCCGTTAATTTTGGATATAGTTTGGAAGAGATTCGTTTCTGGGCGCTGCTAACTTTAGTCTAAAGCTAGCAGCGCCCACGATTTTGGGAAAAATATAGGAGCGGAAAATTCGGGAATAGAGCGCTTAATTAGCATTTAATTAGCCGTTAATTTTGGATATAGTTTGGTAGAGATTCGTTTCTGGGCGCTGCTAACTTTAGATGGCTCGCCGCCCGCCCGGCTGACTGACAAATTCAAATGAAATACAGGAACTGGCGGAGAGCTGACTTCAGTATTGAAAATTATACCAATATTTTGTTATGTTCATGAAGGTCCTCCAAGTACATTGCAGATGATCGCTGAATGACCATGAGCATGTACGGTATATTGGAAAAGAACTGATTCAATCGTAGTACGTTAAACAACTGTGATATCGAGTTACAAGTTTTTGTTGAAACTGTATTGTTTAATTGTGTCGGGCTATATCGCAAAACATTGCCTATGTGATATTATTTATAAATCAAATTTGAATTTTTGACATTTTTTGTAGCATCTGCTAGTTTTAAATCGCTAATGCGATCGACGCCTCTTTGGACATGTGTCGATATTTAATTATTATGGAGAGTAAACATTCTCTTTAGAACATTTGTTACATTGCTATTTGACTCCTGTCCTCAAATGTTGACTGATTTTTGTAGGTCCTCATCACTAGAGACCGTATTTTAATGTAATTACATATTTTTTTGTATTTCTACTTACCGCTCTCTAAAAAAAAAGCCAACATATTTAATACTTAATTTAATATTTGGCTTCCATTTTTATGTATACTTTTGGTTATATTTTTACTTTACTCATCTTGATATTTTACTAGATTCACAGCTGTGAAGATTTTAATTCTTCTAGTTCTTTGAAAAAATTGGTTTATTTGTTAAGACTTTACAACATTGTCAACGATTCACCAATGCCTAACTGACCTTATCAGGGCTCAAACCAGATCTCTATTTTGTGGATTTCGTACATGAACTCCAATTAGTTAAAACTACATTAATTAAAAAAACAAATATTTTGACCATACTGTCATTACATGTATTTAAGAAATAAGGAAGACTATTTGGAAAAGGGGATGGCAGATTGTTTGAAAGTTAGTATTTTAAAGGAATATGAATATAGATATTTCTTGTCAACAATGTCATGAGGTCAACAAACATATGTGATGACCTACAAAAATCAGTGAACATTTGAGGACAGGAGTCAAATAGTAATGGAACAAATGTTTTCAATATCGAAGTGAGCACCCGCCCTGTTCATGTATTTCATTTAAATTTGTCAGCCCAGCGGGCGGCCGCGCCGGTGGTCTGGCGCGCTCTCTGGCTACCCTTACCCGTGACGTCACGCGGCCAGCAGGTCGACCAACCGGCCGGCTGCTGCAGGCGCGCCCGGTAGTTCACAATTAATTACTCGAAAGTTTGAAGAGCAATTAATTTAATTTTTGCGTAATTAATTAGCAATTAAATCGCTCTATAAGATGGCATATTTGGTTTTGTGGTAACTAATTGTGGTAGATCCAGTGTAATCTTCCGCTAGCTCGCCATTTATTACGCAAAAAATTGAAGAGCAAAAAAATTAATTTTTGGGTAATTAATTAGCAATTAAATCGCTCTACAAGATGGCATATTTGGTTTAGTGGTAACTAATTGTGGTAGATCCAGTGTAATCTTCCGCTAGCTCACCATTAATTACGCAAAAATTTGAAGAGCAAAAAAATTAATATTTGTGTAATTAATTAGCAATTAAATAGTAATAAATGGTGGCGTATGTGGTTTTGTGGTAACCGATTTTGGTAGTGCCAGCGTAAGAGAAGTAGACGTAGGACCGTTTCTTCGCTCCCCGACCCCTCCTTCGGCGAACTGAGGGAGCTTTGACACCTTGAGATAATCACGAACGCTCTGGCTTTAAGGCCCAGTTTTGTTATTGTTAAAAATGCTTTCCTTTTACTTCATTTCACAATTAAATCTTAATTATACATTAATAAATAGGTCTAAAATAAAATTTATTTTCCTAGTTTATATTAAGGGTTTAATTAGTGATGGGTCGATACCAGATTTTCTCGATACTCGATACCGTTACCTGTCTGAGAGCGTCGATACTCGATACTCGATACCGTGCTACTTTTAAGACTCAACAACAAAATGGTTTAATCAGAATTGCAAGGATATATTTCGTTCTTCATACATACATGGATTTACTATTTTAATATTTAAAACTATTGAGGTGAACATATATTTTTAAATTTTTAAAGATTCTTATTAAGGAAAACTAACATTCTAACTCTTTCTGGATCCATTCTATTCCTTTTTTGTCACATATCCATCCAGCTGTACTGAAAAGTCTCTCCGAAAACACTGTAGCTGGTGGAATTCACACTTGTGCATCGAACAGCACTTTTTCTTAAATTGGGGAGAGTCGCTTTGTTTTTCCAGTAAGCTAGTACATTTGCATCAGGAGGAAGCAAGTCCTCGCTTAAATACACATTTAATTCATCCTCTTGAGTTGGGGTTTCGTGTACACAGCATGATGTTTCGTGGTTTCTCTTTAAAATATTCCTATAAAGAGACCACATGCCATGCATTTTCAGGGATTCAGTAGTTGAGGATCCCTATAAAATAAATTAAATGTATTAAAATTTTGAACAATAAATGTATGTCTTTAATTTGAAATTAATCTTGCAGATACGGAAAATGAGTTATTCGGAATTATACAGAGTGACTTTCATTTTTTAAACTATTGAAATATTGGAGAATTGAAATCGTGATGAAAAAATAGGGTCGTTTAAAATTAAAATTAGAAATCAGAAACTCTTATCTCTTCTTTTGAAACCACTATATCTGCTTCCTGACTTACAAGATACAATAATCTCTTTCGGGCAGTCTCGAACGCAGCACTCTCGCGGAATACTCGACCTTTCAGTCTAGGATCCAACAATGTGGCAATGGAACATATTTCATTTAGTTCTATATCTTTGAATCTTGCTTTTAAAGATTCCAACATAGTCTTTCTCGCAGCAGCAAGTCCTGAATCAACTTCATTCGGCTTTTCTAGTTCACAAATTATACTATTTACAATAGGAATAACTTCAGATGCTGACACATTAGGCGAACTGACCGTTAGTGTTGCTTGGTCAAAAATGTTTAGAGTCTTAATGAGTTGATCAATAAGTTCCCACTGCTCAGTTGAGAGATGAACTGGCAATTTTAAGTCGGCAGAAACATAAACAATAGCCTTCTTCTGTTCCTGAAGTCTTTGGAGCATTTGGAGAGTTGAGTTCCATCGCGTCGGCTCGTCTTGAATTAAACGATGTGGAGGTACAGAAAGTTGTTTCTGGGCCACTTTGAGCACTTTGGTGGATTTAGGGGAATGTTTGAAACTACCCACAAATTTTCGGCACAAAGCAGTAATTTTCTGAATTTTAGTATTGCTCAACAGTTCCTCTTTCACGAGTTGCAAAGTTTGAGCTAAACATGAAATATGCGGAAAATGTCCTTCGATCATTGCTCTTACTACATTACGAACATTGTCGTGAATTACGGCTACTAACTTATCTTGCAGACTCCATAATTTCAAAGTGTTTCGAAGAAAATTTGCAATATCTGCTCCTGTGTGACTGATTTCTTCAAAAGGTATTACTTCGATGCAGATGTGATGAGGTTGAAAATCTTTGTCTATGAAAGGCACTGTAATACTCATATAATCATCACAGGCTGTTGAAGTTCATAAATCAGTGGTGACTGCAACCCTCTCGGCTTCCTGGATTTGATCTCTGACCTTGTTCTCCACTTCTTCGAATAACTGGGGGACGTAGTGATTCGCCAAATATTTTCTTGTGGGCATGGTGTATCTAGGTTCAAGATGTTTAATTAATTCCTTGAATCCATTGTCTTCAACAATACTGAACGGTTGATTATCTTCGCATATCATGTAAGCAATTTTTCTTGTGATTGCTTTGGCACGGTTGTCTCCTGGTTTAAATTTGTTTTTTGTGTCCAAAAAATCAACGAGTGTTGGTTGATTTGTGTTGAAACTTGAGGATCTCGAAAGGACTGGCCATAGGTCATCAACTTCTTCCACTTCACTCGTACGATAAGCGACATTTCCAACTTCCTGTGCAGCATTAGTTGGCTTTGCCCTCTTGTGTTCGGTGGAGCTGAATGCTACCCGGTGTATCGATGTAACATGTTTTTTTAAATTACTCGTATTGTGTGATTTTCCACCACGCGAAAATGTTTTTTTTTTTAACTTATTCTACAAATAGCAGGATTGTCATCTTTCGAGTCCACTTCAAAATAATTCCACACTTCCTTAATAATAAGAAATATATACTAACATTATTAATTGATAAAAAAGAGTTTATTAATATTAACATTTTTACTTTTTAATTAAAATTAACATTTAATTTAAATAAATTTATAATTAACAAACAAAATAATAAATTAATTTACACAAATTTAATGCAAACATTTAAAATTTAATTAGTATTAGTACTTTAAAATATTTATTAAAATTAATTAATATTATATAGTACTATTAATATTTTTTCTTAATGAGATTTCTTAAATAATACATGGGTGTAAATTAAACACGTTTCAATCATTAATTTTGAATTAAACATAACGCTTCAGTTTCCTCGCGTAAGAATAGTTAATATGTCTATTAGCGTTCAATGTCAATTTTTAATATTGTTTTAGTTATAATTATGGTGCAGAATAAGGAAACTGGGCCAACTGAAAAAATTATTTTCGAGAATCTTAGTGATACGATCAAATTTAAGCAAATAATCGTATTTAGTGATAAACACAGTCGTGCAAGAAGGAAGTTTGATATGCGTGGGAAGACTCGTTTATGGATAAGAAGACAAGTTTCTCCATTTTTATCGCTACGAGAAAGGACAAGATTTATACGGAGAAATTCGATAAATTTTTAACAGTGTATCACGAGTCGCCAAGTTCTGCGCCCGGACGTGAGTTCCAAGGTCAGCGAACGCTTGTTGTCTGTCGTGTTGATGTATGCGAAAGACCGTTGGCTGGTCCCTCCGTCTGATGACAGAACTCGACTTCCCAGTCAACGGCAGAACTCGACCTAGCTAGAATATGCGTCGAAAATCCACCACCCTCGGAACTCGAACCCTAGGACCTCCCGGGTTCATGCCCCACCCCGCATACATCAGTCGTTAGTTTCTATTTAAAATTATATTCTATTGCATGGGTCCAAAGGCAAAGATCTCTTGATATTTCTCGTGGGCTGGAAAAGTGACAAAACTCAAAAAATGCAAATTTTGAGTATTTGCTTTTTCCAGAATTGCATATTGGTCTACCTTCCAGCAAGAAAGGTCTACCCAACAGCAGCAAATCTGACAGAAAAAATTTCCATCAACAAATGGCAGAAGTGTGAATGCAGTAATTATGCATTTCAATACAAGGCGAAAACTTCAAATGCATTTATCTCAACACCTGATTTTTTGAGGTGTGCCACTATTACAGCCGACGAACGGTATGTCTTTTTGACTTATCCTTGCCACCTACAAATAACTGATAGAAAAGAATTAATGATGCAAAGAGGCCATTGAAGTACGATTCGTGTGTGGTTATGGTGGAGAAATAGGTATGAGCAAATTTCTTAATTGTTCGGCCCGTTTAAACCAACAAGAAAACTGAAAAATTGCAACAAAATTTAACGTACAATATAATATTCACGAAAGCTCTAAATATAATTCCATAAAACAAGCATAGGCCTATACTCAGTACTGGATAGATAAAATGCAATAAATTAAAACTAATTTTAAAAAAATCATAACACACACCTCGTATCCAATGTGGATACTATATCTATATTTCATACAATTCTCCAATTCCCGAATCTAGTCAACATCTTTAAATCTAAAAGAAAGTTTATTTAAATCCTTCTCCTCCCCAGAAAAATGTAAAAATACTATTTTACAATTATTAAACAATTCACAAACCTTGTTATCGTAATATGAAGGCAATTACTTTCATTCACCTCATACCTCAACCAGAATTACCCCTTTCAATAATTAGCCATTCCTGATTTCTATGGTCTCGTGCTCAGTTTCATTACTCAAATGTATACGTGCTGTAAATGTAATATGTATAAAACTCACATGTAAAACAAAATTTTATATAAAATGTAATAAGTATAATGAAATATATAAATCGTAAAAAAGGTATTTGGGTAAATAACAAGCGCTCATACAAATATACAGGGTATTTGAGGCATTTGTTATGTTCGTGGTCGCTTATGACCAATGTAATTTAAAAGTGATATTAAATCATTTTAAAGCTAAAAATGTAAACATTCTAACGTTTAAAATGTACAAGGAAATGTAGAAATAGCTTTCATCTCACAAACTATTAAGATTCAAGAAGCATCTAATGGAAATCTACTCTGACCTTACGTTATCTCGCTTCGCTTTACCTTTCTCTGCACGGTTATCTAGAAATCCACCAACCCACAATGGTAATATTTTGTGCCAAGGTAGATGGATGATCATCCCAGCACATGTAAATCAGGTCGGTGACTTTGACCAATATTTTGTGGTATACGGTACAAACAAAATTGTCGGCATATCCCGCAATAAACCAAATATGACTGCGTGAAGATGTAAAAAGGTTATGATTCTTCATTGTATAGGAATGACCAAGGTTCCTGATTTCATAATAGGAAAATTGTAATTGTACTTCTCCTTGCAGGGCTCAATCCCTGAACCGATTCCTTATTATTTTCTTCCTATTGCTCTGCCAATCTCAAAAAAACCTTCCACTGCGCATGCCCGTATGTGGCCTCCCCCTCCAAAGCTACTAATATTTCCCCGCTTGCCTGCGCTCTTTGTCACAACATAGCTCTCTCTGTCTTTCTCTGGAGGGTCGCGCGGAAATTCAACACTGCGAGTTTGGCGATAGCGCACTGATGAGTGAGTAGGATAAGACGAAAGGTAGCTTACGTGTTTCTACAGTAGGGATTGTCCAAACGATCAACAGAAAATAAAGCCGTGTCTATCGAGTGGTTCTGTACTTTCGCCAGCTCAAAATTACATTAAATTTGCGCGATGGAAATGTAGTGCCGTTGGCGAGTGATGCGACAGGTATTTCGGAATCCACAGTGAAAACCGTAACTAGAGAAGGGCGAGAAAATGTTGCAAAGGGTCCGTTCACATTTTCAACTCCCAAAGGAAAGAAAATGGAGAGAACAAAACTGATCGAAGTGGATTCTTTCACAAATTCTGCTAGAAGGCAGAAAATTCATTATTTTTACACTGTGAAAAAAGAGTGTCCTACTGTTGGAAAGCTATTCACAGCACTGAAGGAAGACGAAGTTATCGACTGTGGCAGGGAATTCCTCAGTATGCAATTACGGAAGCTTGGTTTCAAGTGGAAAAGATGCCAGTCCAATAGAAAACTTCTTATCGAACGCCCCGATATTGTGACATGGCGTATGCGTTACTTACAAGAAATCCGTAAGTACAGAGAAGAAGGGTTTTATATAGTGTATATCGACGAAACATACATTCAGGCATCACATAGTGTAACATCGTGTTGGCAGTTTGAGGAAGAAATTGGAGTTACAACAAGAATAGGCAAAGGACAAAGATTAATTATTGTTCATGGGGGAGGTGAAGACGGGTTTGTCGATTCCTTGTTGATATTCTCTTCGGAACAAAAAACAGGAGATTATCAAACGTCAGTAAATGCAGAAAGTTTCAACCAGTGGCTGAAAGACTTCCTGATAAGGTTGCCCCGTGCCTCGGTTGTGGTAATGGACAACGCAAAGAACCATTGTACCGAAATTGACAGAAAACCAAACTCTGCTTTTTTGAAAAAATATATAGTAGAATGGCTAAATAATCATGGGGTTGCTTTGAATCCATCACTCACAAAAGCCCAGTTATTACGAACCATTCAAAGTATGACAACTGAAAAAAGATACGTCGTTGATCAAACAATAATTGAACATGGCCACATTCCTCTCCGTCTTCCACCGTACCATCCAGATCTAAATCCAAAAGAACTTTTTTGGGGATTCATAAAAAAGCGCGTGGCAGCAGAAACACTTGGTTCATCCTTAAAAGAAAAGGAAACGTTTTGCAGAGAAGCGTTTGCACAATACAGTACTGAACAATGGAAGAAATGCTGCGAGCATTTGCAGGGAATAGATGCGACATACATTAATTCAGACAACGTGATGGACCAACACATTGATGAATTCGTCATTTATTTGGACACTCCTGGGAGTGCGAGTTCTTCTTCTGACGACGAGAGCAGTGATGACGAGTGACGGTCAGTGCGATCGCTGCGTCTCGAAGTCGCCCTCTCCTTGTCGCCTACGCGTTGCCTTATCGCCGAGAGGGGAAATCTCAGATGCCACAGGGTGGGGACAGCCTTCAAGACTTCACCAAAGGTACGTCCACCATGATGGTTTTTATGCGAGCGGTTCAGCTATAGAACTGTTTCCGAGGCGAGCAATAATTTCTCCCGCATAGACGCCGAGGTGCAACGTGGGGAGCGAGTGCGATGGCGCGGTTCTTGGGCCGGTGACCTGCGGGTGATTAAGTTGAGCCTGAGGCAGTGCAGGCCAGGGCGTAGCAAGGAGGGGGGAAGCGGGGGGGGGGAGGGAGGCGGGGCGGCGGAGGGCTGCGCCTGCTCTCGACAGCCCGAATGGCCGCCCATTGACAGTCGATCAAGCTGCGGCCGCCGGCGCCGAAGACGGGGCGGCGCGAGGGGGCCTGCCGGGAGGGTGGGGAAGCGCTGTTGGCCTCGGGCCGGCGGACGCAGACGCCGACGCGGACGCGGACGCGGACGGGACGGGCAGGTGCTGCGGAGAGGCTCCCGCCGCAAAGTTTTCGGCACAAGAGAGGAATGAAAACACGCGACCGAGTATTGTTATTTTTAATAGCCCCATCATGACAAGCACCACTATCAAGTTCGTGTTTAAGAGAGAGAGAGAGAGAGAGAGAAAGAGATAGGGAAAGTGTGCTCTAGATCTGTTATTGTAATTAACGCATACATCTTTAACTTCTATAAAATATCCTCTAGAATCGAGTTAACACCAGGTATTAGTTAAAATGTTAAATGGAAAGTGATTGATAATTACCTTCATTTACAAATAAATGTATTGCATTAATGAAATCAAACGAATTCAACACATTAAAGGGTCAACCGAAGATTTTTAATTTGCAGAAACGAACGAACAAGAATTTATCGGTTTTATGAAGCCTTGATATAGAAAAATCGATTGATGGCAAAATAAGTCTGTTTGTCGAATCTCAAGTAATTGAATCGTAATGAGTCTTGAATCGAATCTCAAGT
>BLKR01016643.1:0-22947 GCA_011170035.1 Teleogryllus occipitalis | reverse complement strand
CGCGGGCACAACGATCCTGCCCGCATGCAGCCCCGCGCGCCCACACGCCCACGCACCCCACCCCCTCCCCCACACCTCGTCCCCCCCGCCCCCCACCCTGCCTCTCTCATGACGTCGCTGTCTGCACCCGCCGCTACTCGCTTTCTTTCTCGTTAATACGAAACATGCACGGCAGAGCATTGGGGACGTTTGTTGGCTTTCTTGGAGGATTAGCACAACTGTCTCACTTTATGTTGATGGGACGTTGGACTCACCATTTTAATTTTCTTTGATTATAAGCCTTTAAAAATAGACCGGAATGAAACGTGCCGACATGGAAATCCATACGAGGAAACACTGAAAATTCTGATACTTTACTTCTCACATGTGGATTGTCTCACCGTTTACGATGTGCTATTTTGCTAAGAATCTCGTCCAATGATGAACCGTTTGAAAATGAAAGCGCATTCGTATTCATTTGTTTCTTTATATTACTGTTAACTAAACAAGTATCTCTACTATAATTTATACGACACATTATCTACAATATTTTATTGCAAAACTACGAAAAAGAGATGTCAAGATATAGCAACTCTACAAGACCTTATAGCAACAATTAATTATACATGAACCTTGCAACACAATGGATTTATCAATCGTTGGTTTGGAAAAAGAATTCTCTTCGATTGACAAAACTCTTTGTAGAAATTCCTTCTGTTATTCTACACTCCTTTCCTTCGCCTCATTATCTTCCTTCTTTTTTTATAGTCCTCCCCCTACTGATGAGGACTTAACCTGCCGCTCTTGGTGAACATTGTTATTCCAAATGTACCCGGAAATGAATAACAAGGAAATTGAAGCGCATGTCTCTTGAAGTATTGATCAGTGACAAGCCGTCAGCAAACGTCAGAAGCACCTGGCTTGTTCGGAGAGTGTCTTCCCACGACAAGTAAAGTGCTCCACCTGCTTTCTCGGAACTCGTTGAGCTGTACTTAGATATTTATTTGCAGGAACGCTAATTAATTCTCCGAACGTCTACACATTCATATAAAGAAATACTATTGTATCATTTTTAAATATGGAAAAGGGATCGAAGTGTAACATTGTTTAAAGCTTTGTAGTGTATTAGAGATTTTCGGAAGTACATAACGTAATATGAAAACCTTCTTATGTCTATTATTATAATAATTATTATTATTTCTTGCAAGCATGTATATTTTAATCTTGCAATGGCATGTAACGCCGTCTGATTTAGCGTGTACCTATTATCTATTTCTTTTATGGAACTTCTATTTTACTAGGTTTTCTTTCTACCTTTTATAGAACACATTCATTAAACTTTTATCCTTCGATCTTCTCCTCTGAATCAGTCACTCCTTTAGACTTGCATCACAGTTCCTGCCATCGCTCTCGACCCTGGGTGCCGCCTTGTCTCAATTTATCCGGAAGTCCGACGTTCGGGAGGGGGGGTAGTCAGGAGAGGAGTGGTGGGGAGGCGGTGGTCGGGAGGGGGTGTCGACCGGGGCCAGGGTTCGCGGCGAAGCTGCCTCTTCAGACGCCGGTCGCCGGGTCATAAAGACGGCCCCATTACGGCGCTGTGTTGCATAAGTAACTCACTTTGTGCAAGTTTGGTCGCCGCACGACACAAGGGGCGGCGGGTAGCCCTTTGGGACCGGCGGTTCCACCCGTCTCCTCCCTCTCCACTCTCCCCTCCCCATTTCCCCTCCACCCGACAGTCCCGAGCGTCAACGCGCCCTGGTCGCGGTCCGTTTTGCATACTTAGTCCGCGCCGATTAGCATTACCGCTAAGAGTTTTAATATAATCCCTGTCGTTTCGTGTTTTTTAACGCCAATCACAATGCGACTGGAATATTTGTATGTATTTTTACGGCGATGCAAAAAAAAATTGCGATATAGGGCGCAGCAATTAAATGACAGCATGCAAATTAACAAAGGAGAGCGAAAACGCGCTGGGGCGGCGTTTCGTCGCATCGCTGTGTGGGGCTGAGCGCCGCGTCCCATCCGCCCATTCACCCCATCACCCTTTTATCAGTATTTCCTCACCCCCGTAATCACCTCCCGCCATTGTCTGCCATCACCACTCCCGTACCTCTCACCACCATCAAAACCTACCGCGTCTACCTCCTTGAATGAATGCCTTATTTTTACGTGGCGAGACTCAGGCCATGAGGCCTGCTATTCAGGCTGACCACGCAAATTCCGCTACGCTCCTTTCACCAACCATGGGAGAAAGAAGGTATTACTTGGGCGACGAAACAGGCAATTTGAATCTAGCTCAGAGGCGTTATTTAGGCTTGAGGATCTTTTGCATGCAGTAATTCTACTACATGGGACAGACGGCTTCACTTCCCCTCCGAAGGAAGGCGTACGAAGGATTTTTTCCCCCTTAAAAATCCACGGCATCGATCGGGTTGAACCCGCGAACTTGGGTATGACAGTCCGATATGCTAACCGTTACACCATCGCCGCCGAGCTCCTTGTCATAACATTCATCAACCCACTTTTTCCTCAGTACCTTTTGCCAACGGCCCATCATCATTGCCTATACACGGCCCGCTGGTCAACTTCTCTCCTCTCTCCGACACTCCCTTCCATAGAATGACACTACTGCCACATATTCTTTTCCTTAGCCTCCGAGTGGTCTCTTCCTGCCGTTCCACCCATCTGTTACAGACCCCTACTCTCACTGCCTCCTCGTTTCAGAATTTTCCTCACGCCTATTTCTTTCCGGTAATGTACTCTTCCTACTCCTCTGAGTCTTCCACCAATCTGCAACTCTCCCACTGTCTCATCGCCTCAGAATCTACCTCACGCCTCTACTTTTACTACTACTACGTACTCTTTCCCTCAGCCTCCTCGAAGTTTCTACCTCCAGCTCCATCCACCTGCCACCCTCTCACTGTCTCCTCGTCTCAGAATCTACTTCACGCCTCTACCCTTCATGATAATACTCTTTTCCTCCACCTTCTCATAGTTCCTTCCTGCAGCTCCATATGTCACCTCTGCTACCCTCTCAGTGCCTTCTCATCTTAGAATCTACCTCACGCCTCTTTCATGAAGCGTACTCTTTTCCCCTATCTCCTCACAGTTCCTTCCTGCAGCTCCATCCTTTGCTACCTTCTCAGTGCCTTCTCATCTTAGAATCTACCTAACGCCTCTACCTTTCACGACACGTACTATTTTTCTCCACCTTCTCACAGTTCCTTCCTACAGCTCCATATATCACCTCCGCTACCCTCTCAGTGCCTTCTCGTCTTAGAATCTACGTCACGCCTCTCTACCTTTCCCCGTGCATGGACGCTTTTCGCCCGGTGCCAAAACCAACCTCCCCCTCCTCCCGCCGCCAGCGTACTCGCTGCTCGGCGATCGCAGGCAAAAATAAACTTTCCCTCTCGCGGGCGCTCTCGCCGCTCTGTCGCTTTGTGTAAATTGTCATTAAAATGCGTGCATAACGCGACGCGCCCGCCCGCTCGCTCTCTCGCACGCACGCACGCGCCGTGCAACCGCGTGCGCTCGGGCGCGCACGCGTGCTCTGTCCGCGCGCATATTTAGAGTCATACAAGTAATTATAGAGGGTTGGTCCCGCTAAATTACTTCGACTTTAATTAAATTCATTATAAAGTAACACAGTCGTATTTTTATGGGGAATTTATTTTTCAAATGAATGTAAAAACTGCTTTGTGTCTCTGCAGCGGCGTATTTTTGGATTCGCGCATTTTATCGTCATTACAGGATTTTGCAATTTGCGCGGGCGGTGGTGGCGGCGGTGGCGGTGATGGCAGGCTGGCAGGTGCACGTTTGCATATCGGGTGGAGACACGTTTGCAGATGCTCTGGGCTGCTTCATTTGCGTTTCTTCGCTAAACGGAATCGCCTGAATACGTAAACTCTGTTTCGTAGTCAGTCTGTCTATGAGTATTATGTGGCTTCAAGTTATTAAATTATTTGATTAAAATTTGTTCTTAGTGTTTATGTAAGGAAGAGTGGAATAGTTAATAAAAGTACCAAGTCTAACAATGCATTATAATATAAATAATTTATGGGTTCCTGTGATGTTCTCATTTGCATTGTAGATATTATGTTACTAAGATGTCGCCTCGATTTCTCCCACCGATCCATAAATGCAATTTATGCGTAAAATATACATACTCGGTGTACAAATATGCATGCATACAATCATCTTGGACACAGCCTATGTCATCATTAGCAAAGATCATAACATAATTGTTGTATCTGGAACCTGAACGAGTTATGGAAACATTCTGTTATGTTTCAGAATGAGTTAACTGAATATAAATTGCATTGGGAATATTATGAAGGAATACGATTGAAGAATTCTTCACTCGTACTACATTCAACCCATATTTTCATATCTTAATCTAGCTGCTACATTTCATAGTCAACAGCAAAAAAACAAAACAAACGCTGTTTCTTGAATCGATCCAGTAATTTAATTATCTATAAACAATGATTTCTCTTTTTTTGAGGACTCTAGAAAAATAAAAGAAATTTTTGAATTTCATTAGAACTGTTTGAGAAGATGACGCCGCCTCTAGAATTCAGAAGTTCTCAAACAAGTGTTAATAATTTAAATAAGTATAAAACGTACTTGCGAGAAATTGTCGTTGAAAAACTATCAGTTCTGAGAAGTTCTTTATCATGAATCATTGTCATGCATGTTACATGCATTTTTATTAAATTAAACTTCATTAATGAAATAATCAAACTTCTGTTATTTGAGTTTAATAATTATTTCCTCATTAACTTACAACAAAGCTCGTTACTACGTTGGACTACGAATTGGTCAGCTCTACATGTACAAAGTGGCGAGTCGACTGCGACCGTGAGTTCGATACACAACCAAGGCTGGTGGGAGTAGGGAAACGACATCGATGTATTAATGCCGGTGTTTTTTTGAACATCGATGATTTGTGCCCGATGTTTATTCATTTTCGATGCTTTGTTCGTGGATAAAAAATTCCCATAACCCATTTTTATAAAAGTTAAAATATGAAACATGAATCGATGGTACCACTGCCTGTTTGTGTTCGAATCACACGAACGCTGTTTCTACCACCTTCATCGAGCAGACAATCCCTCGCCCGAGATGATCCTGAGGTGGAGATATTTTTATTCTATTTCTCTAATTTCACTAATGGAGAGACATTTTTTCAACTATGTTTCCAATTACATTTTCTATTAAAAATTAATGTAGTTCGTACATGGCTGCTGTGAATTATATTTTGTTGCGCACGAATTTAATGTTAGAGGTCACTAAACAAGTTTTAAATTGATTGATTGATGATTCCGGGCGCGTCAACTGATAAGGCCATTAGTTCCGTAAGCGTAGTGCATATTCTTTCCTTGGGAGGTGGCTGTGATCTTTCCCCGATGGATGGTGAGATCCAAACCAGCTTTTAAACATCAAGGCATTTTGGTCGATTTATTATTAAACTGATGTTTTAATTTTGAAGACCACTGTTTGGCAAGATCGATGTTTCGTTGTCGGTGTCACTGTCCTAGCGGGCCGCAGCGTCTGGCTGCCCGTCGCCCGTCGCCTGCGAAGCAGTGGAACGGCGAGGGGCAACGCAGGCCGTGAGGCCACGTCGGGGGGCGGGACCGGGGGCGACGCGGCGGCGGCGGCGGGCTCGTAACATTCTCGCGACGCGGCGGCGGGCTCATCGGCGGGGCGAAGCGTAATTTGATTTGATTTATTGATTGATTGGTGATTCCGGGCGCGTCAACTGCTAAAGTCATTAGTCCCATAAGTGTAGTGCACGTTCGTTCCTCGGGAGGTGACTGTGATCTTCCCCCGCTGGATGGTGAGATCCAAATCAGCTTTAAAACATCGAGGAATTTTATATTAGGAACATTTAGGATGTATTATTAAAATTATTAAATAAAGACCAATGTTTGGCAAGATCGATGTTTCGTTGTCGATGTCGCATCGCTACGTCCTAACGGACAGCCCGTCTCCCGTCGCGTCTGGCAGCCCGTAATTGATTTGATTGATTGATTAGTAAAGTGTAAACGTAAATTGATTTGATTGATTGATTGGTGATTCCGGCGCGTCAACTACTGAGGTCATTAGTCCCATAAGTACAGTGCACGTTCGTTCTTCGGGAGGTGACTGATCTTTCCTCGCTAGATGGTGAGATCCAAACCAACTTTAAAACATTGTGGTCGTTGTATTATTAAAATGGATATTTTAATTTTGAAGGCCAATGTTTGGCAAGATCGATGTTTCAATGCAGCGTCTGGCAGCCCGTTGTCCGTCGCTTGCGGAGCGGCGGGACGGCGAACGCCAGCGCAGGCACTGGAGCCACGTCGGGGGGCGGGGCCGGGGGCGAGGCGGCGGCGGCGGCGGGCGCGCGACTTCATCGGCGGGACTATGAGCGAAGCGTAAATTGATTTGACTGATTAGTGATTCCGGACGCGACAACTGCTAAGGTCATTAGTCCCTTAACTATAGTATACGTTCGATCTTCGGGAGGTGGCTGTGATCTGTTGCATGGTGAGATCCAAACCAGCTTTAAAGCATCGAGGATTTTATACTAGGAACATTTTGGATGTATTATTAAACTTATTAAATAAAGACCAATGTTCGGCAAGATCGATGTTTCAACGCAGCGTCTGGCAGCCCGTCGCCCGTCGCTTGCGGAGCGGCGGGACGGCGAACGCCGCTGCAGGCACATGGAGGTACGTCGGGGGCGGGGCCGGGGGCGAGGCGGCGGCGGCGGCGGCGGCGGCGGCGGCGGCGGGCGCGCGACATCGGCGGGACTATGAGCGAAGCGTAAATTGATTTGACTGATTAGTGATTCCGGACGCGACAACTGCTAAGGTCATTAGTCCCTTAACTATAGTATACGTTCGATCTTCGGGAGGTGGCTGTGATGTGTTGCATGGTGAGATCCAAACCAGCTTTAAAGCATCGAGGATTTTATACTAGGAACATTTAGGATGTATTATTAAACTTATTAAATAAAGACCAATGTTTGGCAAGATCGATGTTTCAATGCAGAGTCTGTCAGCCCGTCGCCCGTCGCTTGCGGAGCGGCGGGACGGCGAACGCCGGCGCAGGCACATGGGGCTACGTCGGGGGGCGGGGCCGGGGGCGAGGAGGCGGCGGCGGCAGCGGGCGCGCGACTTCATCGGCGGGACTATGAGCGAAGCGTAAATTGATTTGACTGATTGGTGATTCCGGACGCGAGAACTGCTAAGGTCATTAGTCCCATAAGTATAGTGCACGTCCGTTCTTCGGGAGTTGACTGATCTTTCCTCGCTAGATGGTGAGATCCAAACCAACTCTAAATCAATCGAGGATTTTATATTAGGGACATTTAGAATGTGTTATTTGAATCGAGGTTTTAATTTTGAAGACCAATATTTTGCAAGATCAATATTTTGTTGTCGATGTCACTGTCCTAGCGGGTTGCAGAGTCTGTCAGCCCGTCGCCCGTCGCTTGCGAAGTGGCGGGACGGCGAACGCCGGCGCAGGCGCTGGAGCCACGTCGGGGGGCGGGGCCGGGGGCGAGGCGGCGGCGGCGGCGGCGGGCGCGCGACTTCATCGGCGGGACTATGAGCGAAGCGTAAATTGATTTGACTGATTGGTGATTCCGGACGCGAGAACTGCTAAGGTCATTAGTCCCATAAGTATAGTGCACGTTCGTTCTTCGGGAGGTGACTGATCTTTCCTCGCTAGATGGTGAGATCCAAACCAACTCTAAATCAATCGAGGATTTTATATTAGGGACATTTAGAATGTGTTATTTGAATCGAGGTTTTAATTTTGAAGACCAATATTTTGCAAGATCAATATTTTGTTGTCGATGTCACTGTCCTAGCGGGTTGCAGAGTCTGTCAGCCCGTCGCCCGTCGCTTGCGGAGCGGCGGGACGGCGAGCTCCGTTGCAGGCACTGGAGCCACGTCGGGGGGCGGGACCGGGGGCGACGCGGCGGCGGCAGCGGCGGCGGGCGCGCGACATTTGTCTTCATCGGCGGGACAATGGGCGAAGCGTGAGCCAGCACATCCATCAGGCGCGGCGCCGGGGGCAGGCGGGCGGGTGGGTGGGCGGGCGATAGCATCGCGGGCGCCTTTAACGCGCCGCCCGCGGGTGGTCGCCGCCGGTGGCCGCGGGTTCGCTGCCCGCCGTTCGCACGATGTGCTCGTTTTCCCCTTCGCCGCCGCCGCCGTCGCGTCGTCTAAGTTTCTTCCGCTCTCGACTCCCCTCCCCCTCCCCCTCCCCCACCCTTCCCCGACGGATTCCGAGCCGGGAGTGCGAGGGTCGTTGCTCGGAGCTTGCTCTGCTCGATTGGCAGCTGTCTTCTCCGGCGCGGAACGTTCGTGCTGCAGTTGGTCAGATTTTACTTCCCCAAGAGTTTCGTTTTAAAATAATTTATTAATGAAAGTGAACCTTCTTTGCAGTGGATGAAGTCTTGCTAAAATACACCAGTGCATTCGCAGTTGGCGTACGCAACGCGCATTTCGTTTTATTCAGAAAGTTACATATTGTTTAGTGAAGTTTTGTTTTGTGACCGCCAAGGATTACTGTCGGAACGCATTTGACTGTTATATCATTCTGCCAGTCAAGAGCACGTTTGAATCTAGAGAAAGTAGTATTAACAAATGAAATATGAATTTCCTGCAATTTTTCGTTTGTAATTTAATTCGTGATAAAGATGACAACAGTTCAGTTCAATGTTTTTAATATAAAGCCATTTAAGCTTTTTGAAACCATTTCGAATTTTATGGTAAAACAGTTTTGGCTGGGATGTTTTTTTCTTATTTAGACTTTCATCAACACTCATAGATCCTTTGCAGAAGAAATAAATATATTAATATCCTTAAAATGACTTTCATCTATACTATTTGTATAATAGTATAGACATTGATACATTAGCATTATCTTGTAGCTGAGTGGGAGTGATTCTCAATAAATCGCTGAGTATGTTAATGAATAAAGGACAAAAATAACGTAATTAACGAGGAAAGAGAAGAACCCGGAAGAAATCTTCTGTATAGTCGCTCTATCCATAAAAAATTCTCTAATAATTTCAGCCGCTATCTCTGTGCATTTGAGCGAGCGTGGTGTGATTGCATAAGCGCAGGTGAAGTATATGAATGATTTTTTTTTTAATTGTGAAATATGATAATAATGGAATGAATGAAACAAATGCAATTGTGGAAAAAGCGGGAGAACCCGAACATCAGCGAACCCATTTTGCGTACAAGAAATTCCCTCATAATTTTCGTTGCTACTGGCCCATGCAAGTGTATGAGCGCAGTATGACGGCGTGTACGTGAGATATTTGGTTACATGAACGTGAGAGTTTTTCTATAAATTGTAGAACATGATAGTCATTGGACGAATTATTACAACATAATTGCGGAGGAGGCGGGAGAACCCATACAAAACCTACCGCGAACCCATAAAAAAAAACCCTGTATGTGTGTGATCTTGGTGTGGTTGCGTGTGTGAGAGATATTTTCAATACATTGAAGAACATAATGATGGGATGAATGAAAGCAACATAATTGCGGAGGAGGTGGGAGAACCCATACAAAACCTACCACGAACCCATCAAAAAGTCCCTCAAAATTATCGTTGCTAACAACCCCTCTGCATGTGTGTGATCGTGGTGTGGCTGCATGTGCGAGAGATATTTTCAATATATTGTAGAATATGATGACGGGATGAATGAAAACAAGATGATTGCGGAGGAAGCGGCAGAACCCGTACAAAACCTACCGCGAACCCATCAAAAAATCCCTCAAAATTTCCTTTGCTAACAACCCCTCTGCATGTATGTGATCGTGGTGTGGTTGCATGTGTGAGAGATATTTTCAATAATTGTAGAATATGATGACGGGATGAATGAAAACAAGATGATTGCGGAGGAGGCGGGAGAACCCGTACAAAACCTACCGCGAACCCATCAAAAAGTCCCTCAAAATTGTCGATTCTAACAACCCATCTACATGTGCGTGATCGTGGTGTTGTTGCATGTGCGCAGGTCGGGTGGCCGCGGCGGCGGCGGCGGCGGCAGCGGCGGCAGCAGCAGCAGCGGGAGGCGGAGGCGGAGGCGGGGGCGGGGGCGGCAGGCTGGGCGCGAGCCCTCTGCCGCGCGACGCGGCGCTCCCCGGCGCGCCCGCCGGCGGCTTTTCTCGCGACGCGGCCGCCTACTCGGCCAAGACGCTGATCGGGGCGAGCCTCGTGGCGGGCTCCGCGAGGGAGCCCTCCTGCGCAGAGGCCTTCTGGAAGATGCCTCACAAAGGTCAGTGCGCGCGCCCGCCAGCGGCGAGGAGGCTTTTTGAAAGCGGCTCCACACATTCGGTTTTCGGCGAGGAGCGAGCGACCGCTCGCCGAATCCCAGGACCAATGATTTGCCAAGTGACGAACTTTCGGTGCTCGCCCTATCCACCACACGACAGGCTTTAGGACATATCAAAGTAAGCGAACATTCGCCGAACACAGCTGTTTGGAATTGGGCGAGCAGTAAGCTCTCTGCTCGGCGAGTGACGAATGTGTGGAGCCGCCTTAAGGTGGCTCCTCACATTCGTTATTCGGCGAACAGCGAGCAACCACTCGCCGGATCCCAAGACCTACGGATGAGTTGTTTGCTATTTGCCAAGTGACGAACATTAGGCGCTCGCTCTATCCACCACACGACAGGCTTTAGGACATATCAAAGGAAGCGAACATTCGCCGAGCACTACTGTTCGAAATTGGGCGAGCAGCTAGCTCGCTGATCGGCGAGTGACGAATGTGTGGAGCCGCCTTAAGAGGGCTCCACACATTCGACGTTCGACGAATAGCAAGCAACCGCTCGCCGCATCTCAAGACCTGTGGATGGAGTGGTTTTCTATTTGCCGAGTGATGCACATTCGGTGCTTTCCGTATCCACCACATGTCAGTCTTTAGGAGACACATCAAAGGAAGCGAACATTCGCCAAACACATCAGCTGTTCGGAAGTGGGCGAGCAGTGAGCTCGCTGCTCGGCAAGTGCCAAATGTGTGGAGCCGCCTTTAAGGGTGCTCCATACATTCGACATTCGCCGAATAGCGTCCTATTTCTCGCTAAAGCAGGTGATGCGCTTGGCGAATGTTCGCTTTCGTTGATGGGTCCGAAGTGTGGCGTAACGTAGCTTGGTGTCACTCGCGCAAAATTAATTGGCTCACTCACCCTTATCCCACAAATTAAATACAAAAATATCTATGACTGAATAGTTTATACGATGTTTAATAAAATACAAGTTATAAAACTGAAAACCCTCGTTAACACGAATTCCATTGGACTGAAATAATCAGTGTTCTTATAAAAATTCGTGTTATCCGATTTTTATATATTTCCTCATTACTACGTTTCCTCGGCGGGACCCAAATTTTGTTTGTTTTACGACGAACTTCATGCTAAGCAAGCTCGTGTTAACAAGGGTTTACTGTATATTAAAAACCGTATTATTTCAGAATGATTGAAATATATTTTTTTTAAATAATCCAAAACGAACTATAAACATTTCTAATTGGGTCACTCGGAGCTCATTGCTCCCCTGCTGCCCCCTAACTACGCCGCTGTCTAAAAGATCGACACGCAGTGAGTAGGGTGAGCACCGAATGTTCGTCGCTTGGCAAATAGCAAGCTACTCGTCCACACTACTCGCAATTCGGCGAGCAGACGCTCGCTACTTGCCAAATACCGCATGTGTAGAGCCGCCTTGACAAACAGCTCAAACACACAGCAAGTGGGAAGTATGCTCTTGGCGGTCAGGGTGACGGCGCGTCGAAGGTTGTGTTGCCGACGTTTCGACCATCTTGTCATGGGAGGCTGGTCAGCGCTGCAAGACCACGACAAGATGGTTGAAACGGCATTACAACCTTCGACGCGATGACACCGAGACAGCTAAGAGTTTTTGCAAGACTCTGATTGCGGAGGCCTAAAACTCCGCCAAGTAGAAAGGTTAAAATATCACGTTGTGACAACAGTGAAGTATGGAATGTGCAAAGCTGGATTTTCATTTTCGCCAGTTAGCGGTTGCTTCAGAGTTGACACGCGCAAAGGCATAGTGAATGTGTTTCCTTTTATAAAGACTTAAATCCCAACTGTAAAGTATTGAATACATATTATAGTCATAACTCTGGTCTTATTGATAGGTTTGACTAAATTATTAAACCTCTCGAAATACAGGGATTCTTCACAAATTACGGTTAAATTATTCGCACAATGAACAGTACAGATAAATTGCCCTTTAGACACTTGTTATCATTTGATGTGGGGTTTCAGCTGTTTGTCAAAAATTTGCGTTGCGAGGATCTTAAAATGCAGAGAAATCCTTCTTGTAATGTATGGGTTAATGAGCACCAACATTTTACAAGTACAAAGATTTCAAATTGATTTAATTTCATGATCACCGGAAGAAATGAACGCAGCAATGGTAATAGGTCCTCAGAAGATTCAACAAATTTTTTTTATAACATTTTTAAAATGTATTTTATTTTACTTGCATAGTTTTTTTTAAATACCTCACAGATGGACTGAATGTTGGCACAGCAGATATTTAACATTATTGAAGACCACATTGTAGGTTTTTACCACTCGTGTATTCGCAAAAGTTTATTTTAGAAACAGGCCCGACTGAAGTGAAAACGGAAATTCGACTGTTGAAGGACATCAATTTGAATACATATCACGGGTGACAGCCACTGCAAGCCTTCAATGACTTCCTCGCACAAAATCAACTAATTTCCGTGCCAGTCCTGACTATCGTATTCCTTGCAGCTATTTGGTGCTCCGAATACGCAGTTTATTAGGAACACGTGAGTTCTCTTGCAGTACACTCTGACACATTGTGCTCGGAATTTATGATGCAGTATATTGGTTCTGATGTATGAGAAACCATTTTCCGCTGACATTACATGGAACGGAGTCTATATTGAACAATCGATTTTACTTTCAAATGAAGGATGCGACAGAAATATTGTTCCATAAGTCGTTTTGGAGGGTGCTACATTAGATTCCCAATTTCCATATTCACAAACTGTGCTTCCAACTAGAAATCCAGGAAGTACGAAAGATGATTTCAAAAATATCTCAATTATAATCGAGTTCTCTTCACAGTTGTTTGGCGGTTGAATTGCAGAAACTTGTAATCACACAAACACTTTGATGTTTTGTGACAGAAAAAAAAGTTTTTCAATTTACTTGCCTTTTTATGCCTGTTTTTCTTTCGATTATGCAGTTGGAAACAAGTTTACTCAAAGTGTATATTTATCAGTAAATTCAAGATAATGAATGTATATAGTTAGAAGAGAAAAGAATGAATCGAAATTTAAAAAGAAAGGCTCTGTCGCAATAAGTTAAAGAATATATTTTAATTAATTAATGAATTTCATGAATGAATTGTGTAACCAATTTTGAGATTTATTCAAACATTTTTCGGTATTACAAAGTGTCTAAAACAAATGCCCATCAAGGATTTTAAAAACAAATTACATTTACAATAATTTAAAGTAATGTAACCGAATAACGCTTGATCCCAAAACGACACTTTATCCTGGGTACGTCCGCAGCAGCAGCAATCGACACTCTCAAGTCAGAGTTGGAACGAAGAGTATCAAAACAAGTTAAAGAATATGTTTTAATTAATTAATTTTATGAGATGACTTGTGTTACCAATTTTGAGATTTATTGAAACATTTGTCGGCATAACCAAATGTCTAAAACAAATGCGAAACAAAGATTTTAAAAACTAATTACATTTACAATAATTTAAAGTAAATATCAATCAAATAATGCTTGATCTGAAAACGTCATTTGCCGTAAACATTTGCCGGTATAACAAAATGTCTAAAACAAATGCGAAACAAAGAGTTTAAAAACAAATTACATTTACAACAATTTAAAGTAAATGTCAATCGAATAATGCTTGATCAGAAAACGACATTTTGTCCTGGGTACGTCCGCAGCGACAGACGATATTCTGAAGTCAGAGTTAGAACGAATAGTATCAAAATAAGTTAAAAAATATGTTTTAGTTTATGAGATTAATATTAATTAATTATATTAATACATAATATTCATTAATTAATTTATGAGATGAATTGTGTTACCGATTTTGAGATTTATTGAAACATTTTCCGGTATAACAAAATGTCTAAAACAAAAGCGAAACAAAGATTTTTAAAAACGAATTACGTTTACAATAATTTAAAGTAAATGTAAATCGAATAATGCTTGATCTGAAAACATTTTAACCTGGGTACGTTCGCAGCAGCAGTCGACATTCTCAAGTCATAGAACAAAGAGCATCAAAATAAATTAAAGAATATATTTTAATTAATGAATGAAATGAAAAATTAATGAAATGAAAATGTCTTAAACAAATGCGAAACAAAGATTTTAAAAACAAATTACATTTACAACAATTTGAAGTAAATGTAAATCGAATAATGCTTAATCTGAAAACATTTCAACCTGGGTACGTCCGCAGCGGCATTCGACACTCTAAAGTCAGATACCGAAGCCCGCTTGCGGACAAAGCGCAATGGCTGACTTGCCGTGTGTCTCCGGCGAGCGGAGGTGCCGACAGCCGGCGCGCGCCGTTTGGCTCCGTGCGAGCAGCCCACGGCCCCCTCCACCTGGTCGGGCGAGGGGGGGCGGGGGGGGGGAGGGCGGCCGCGCCAGAAATGGGCGTCGGGAGGCGTGGTGACGCGCAGGCATCCGCGCCCCAAATACAGCCTGAAATATTATACATTGCCTATCTATAGGCCGCGGTCGCTCCGCCAGCCCCAACCAAGCCAACCTCACGAAGGGGAACCGCCTCATTCCTTTCTACTTCATAAAAAAAAACTTGTACCGGTTTCTTTGTCGTCCGCTATCTTCTTTTTCGACTCGTACCGGTAGAGAACAAAAGAATTGGATGGAAGTTGTGTGTCGCCGGGCGGGGTGGGGCGGGGCGGGTGACACGGCCGGAGGGCGCGGCGGGAGGCGGGGAGGGGGCGGGCGGGGGGCCTGGGCCTGAAATTGCTCTGCGTCGCCCTTCATTGGGAGTGAAATCGCGCGGCGTACGGTAGAGGGGGCGGCGGCCGCGGAGGTGGGAGATCAGGGCGGAGAGGATACGAAGCAGGGAGAAGGAGAGGAGAGAGGGATAGAGAGGGGAGAGAGGAGAGGAGCGGAGCAGAGCTAGCGGAGTGAAAAATCAGGGACGGCCCCCTTGATGGGAGATCGGGCGGTGACAAGACGGCGCGAGAGCGCGGCCTGTCACCTCCAGATGCAGCGGCGGCGGCGGCGGGGGCGGGGGGCGGGGGCGGCGAGGACAGTGGGTGCGTACCTGATCTGCCCCGCCCCCTGCGATTCACCCGCAGATAGCGCTGTCCGCCCGCGGCGTCGGGTTTCGCCGCCAGACCGCAGCACCCTTCGCACGATCGGACTCGCAGGGCGGGGCAGGGCAGAGAGGGGAAGAGGCGCGCATGGCTTTAAGGGCTGCGTGAGGCAGCGCTTTATCTGCCGTAACGGTGACGCTGCTTCGACGCTCCCTTGACTTCGCCCGCCACAGGCTGCCTTTTCAGACGCGCGGACGCTGCGTTTGTAAAATCCACAGAACTTGCACAAACCTTATCTCCTTTTTTAAAAATGTATTTCTTCTCGTTCGATTGATTTTTTTCGTGTTTCCCGGCGCGTCAACTGGTTTGGTCATTAGTCCCGTGAGTGTAGTGCATGTTTTTTTCTCGAGAGATGGTAATTTTTCTCCGCTGGATAGCGAGATCCCGCGCCGACCTACCGTCGGGTAGTGGGGTTTCCCCATAACCAGGACTCTCCCACCAGCGGGGCACCGCCCCAGCCGGGACAAGCTCTAAGCTCCCGACCGATCTCCCGGAATATGTGGTAGTGTAGTGCATGTTAGTGTAAGTGTATGTAAGTGGCGAGGATGGGACAAGAAAGAGAATGGACAGATTGCGCGCGGTCCGTGGCCCGTTTGGTAAGGTACTGCTCCGGCATTCACCTGGTGTTGATCGGAGAAACCACGGAAACTACCGATCAAAGCATCCTGCCGCTAGTATTCTCCTCCAGACAGCGACTGAATTCGACGTAGCTGAAAAGCTAGTGTCGAAAACCCTTCCGTTGTTAAGACTCGAACATAGAACCTCCCGGTCGGAGGCGCTGCAGTGACATGAGTTGATGCACTGAGCTACTGCTCCCGGTCTTCTCGTTCGACATTTCTGTCTCTCGAGGACTTTGAAAATAGTACATTTTATATTATCACATTTTGGATACGGCCATTCATTCCTACTCTTGAACATTGTCGTGAAGCTTCGAAAGTTTGTTCAGGCTTCAAGGTTTGGTCTGAGGTGTAAAGTTGAAAGTTAAGGTAGCGCTAGGAAGGGTGTAAAAATCAACTTACGGTGGTCTTTCAACCTTTTGTACAACCTTATCTCTGAAACTTCAATACTACTCTTCGCGATTTAGTACATCTTATTACAAATAGCGGATTACGTAACGCCCAGTAACGATAGCAAAAGATTTTGCAATAATATTGTCGTGGATGTTATAAGAGTGTGTTATATCGGAAACTGAGTTCAAAAATTAATTTTCAGGAATGTCAAATTCCGAACTTTCTCTTATTCCTGTCCTCGTAAAGCAATCGATAACTCACAAATATAACAAGAAACATTTTTTAAAGTCGTCTAAACTATTTTTCTTTCGATTTTCAAAAGACAACAATACAGAATATGCGTTTGTAACAAATGTGTTAGTGATTATATCACACTTTAACAAAGTGATCTAAAGAATATACACTACATGTGTATTTAAAAACAAGTGTACAAAATATTTTCCAAATATTGAAAATTATCCTACGTGTGATGCACACCTACGGCAATTAACTTCACTGCATTTGACGCTGGGGTGTACTGCCATAGCTGCGATATGAAAAATTGCGTCAAAGTAATATGTTATGTTACACTACGTGAATTACGAACTGCTTTTTATTGCATCTGCTGACAGGACAGAGCAACTGTTTACAGCATCTCATTGGCGATTAAAGCAATGATTGCTCTCCTCAAAACTACTTTCGCACGGCGATAAAAAATGGATATTCATCCAGCGGCTGCATCTCTTCTTGGCAAAAAGCCACAGTATCAGCGCCGCTTCTCGGGCCCTGAAGAAATACGACCGACACTTCACGGCGCGCCTTTCCAATGCACATAGTATATTTTTGTTTGCAAGCTCACCGCATATTACATTCATCTCAGCCTTGGATCGTAGCTGGGCCACAGGCCGCGCGCCATCTTCCCTTCTCTTTCCTGTCCTATCTTCATCCCTTATTTACGCTCACTTACACCGACATGCACTTCACTACCACCCGTGTGGGGAGACTAGTCGGGAGTCTGGTGAGGGGCTTACTTCATTTCCATTTCGACACTTTCGATGAAGCTGGTTATTCAAAGAACGTTAATCGCTACCTTTACTGTATTATATGAGTTTGATTGCGTTGTGATCCGAAGGAGGCACAGCTCTTTCAGTTCACTTGATGAGCAAGTTGATGCTCCGTTGGTGAGCAAGTTGATCATCTCACCGTATATTACGGAAGAAACGTGTATATTTTTTTTTTTGTTCGCGGGAGGGGGGAGTCGAGATTTCTCCAATCATGTGAATGATATCCAGGAAAAAATAATACTACAGTGAGACACTTGACCGCTGGACCTTGATTTCCTCCTTCCCTACAGGTTAGCCGTAAGACTACTTCATTTCTCTCCTCTTCATATGGTTCCACTTCACTCTAGCTACTTTCCACCAATGATAACTCTCTCCTTCCTTTCAGGCCGGCTACGCTCGATTCCGATCCTACCTGCTCCTCGCCAAGTTTATCAATTCACCTTTAGTACCATGGAAAAAACTACAGGGTGAAATGATGCGGGCGCTAGTGTCGCCCGGTGATGCTCTACGTAAAGTTCGCCAACTTTTCATAATAAAAATTTGACAAATTTGGGAGAAATTTTAGAGGCGTGTGAATAAAGATATAAAATTGTTTATATTAACACGAGAAAACGCGGCTGTATAAAGCGCGTACATCAGTGAGGACTTTTCCAACGTACTCGGCAACTTGCGTCCTACGAGTCAACTTTTGGCCCACGCGACGTCTCAGAAACGTCAGCAGTTTTCTTTTATTCCTCTCAACACAGACCACTGACAGCGCCGCCACCAGTTGGTGGAAGTTGTGGAAGATCGTGTTCGCCGCCTCTGAGCTCCGCGCCTCACTCTCGGATTCATCCCGTGCGGGGTCACTACGCCCCGCGCCCCACGCCCGGCTTCATCCCGTGCGGGGTCACTCCACCGCGTTGCCTCTCCGCTCCGTGCCCCGCGCCAGGCTTTATCCCGTGCGGGGTCACTCCACCGCGTTGCCTCTCCGCTCCGTGCCCCGCGCCAGGCTTTATCCCGTGCGGGGTCACTCCACCGCGTTGCCTCTCCGCTCCGTGCCCCACGCCCGGCTTCATCCCGTTCGGGCTCACTCCACCGCGTTGCCTCTCCGCTCCGTGCCCCACGCCCGGCTTCATCCCATGCGGGGTTACTGCGCCCCGCTACCTCTCCAATCCGCGCCCCACGGTCGGCTTCATCCGGAACAGGGTCACTCCTACCCGCTCCCTCTCCGCTCCGCGCCCCACGCCAGGCTTTATCCCGCGCGGGGTCACTCCATCGGCCTGGTTTCATCCCGTGCGGGGTCACTCCGCCCCGTGCCCCACGCCCGGCTTCATCCTGTGCGGGATCACTCCGCCCCCTGCCTCTCCGCTCCGCGCCCCCACTCCCGGCTTTATCCCGTGCGGGGTCACTTCGCCCCCCTGCCTCTCCGCTCTGCGCCCCACGCCCGGCTTCAACCCGTTCGGGGTCACCCCACCCCGCTGCCACTCCGCTACGCACCCCACGCCCGGCTTCATCCCGTTCGGGGTCACCCCACCCCCGCTGCCGCACCGCGCCTCACGTCCGGCTTCATCCCGTGCGGGGTCACTCCACCCCACTGCCACGTCACACCGCGCCCCACGCCCGGCTTCATCTCGTGCAGAGTCACTCTACCCCGTCTATTCTCCGCGCCACGCCCCATACCCGGCTTCATCCCGTTCGGGCTCACCCCACCCCGCTGCCGCGTCCCGTCCCGTCGCGCCGCGCCGCGCGGGGGCGCCGGCTGTCAACCGGGCAGGTGCGCGCTCGTCCCGCCTCCCGCCGCGGCCGGCCGTCCGTTTGTCGCGAGCTAATGAGATGTAACGATCTTCCATTAGCGGCGCATTCCGCGCTGTCCCGCCGCGGCGCTCTCTTCGCCCGCGCTATCGGCGCGATGCGACGGCCGCCGCCAAACCAGGTGCGTCTCACTCGGGGCATTCAGAACGCCCGATTGCAGCTTAATGACGCAAACGGAGGAATTTGTGCTGTTCGGAAGATTCGCGACTTGATTGCGCTTAGCAGATGCAAATGTATGCCGCTTATACCTATGTAGGCTGCGATCTTCCCTTTTCCTGCTCTTGTCGCGTTTGCTTGAATGAAAAAAGGGGATCACTAACGCAAACCTGAGTTTGATCAGTTCATTATTGCGGGTTTTAAATAATTGAGTGATGGTCTGAATGAAGGGATTCTACTCAAAATGTTTTTCTTGTAGAAGGCTGCAAAATAGCAGTGCGAAATATTGAGAATGACGTGTTAGACGATTAATAATAATAATGATAATAATAATAACGATAATAATAATAATGATAATAATAATAACGATAATAATAATAATGATAATAATAATAATAATAATAATAATAATATCTCGTATTAATGATACCTGGAAAAGAGTTACAAAAATGAATATACATCATGGATATGGGGAAAATCAACCACAACAATACAAATAAATAATATGTATTTATTTCATGCCCAAATTAACTTTCGGGAACAATATTTTCCCATCCTCAGTGGGTATCTAACAAAAAGGAAAGAACTATGATATAAAGAATAAAATTGACAAAAAAAGTGAAGTGAATTCTTTATATCGTAGTTCTTCTTTACGTTAATCTCTCAATTTTACCTTTTTGTTAGAGACCCACTGAGGATGGGAAAATATTGTTTCCGAAAGTTACTCTGGGCTTGAAATAAATAAATATTATTTATTTTTATTGTTGTGATTGATTATCCCCATATCTATAATGGTTTACCACAAGATCTCGGCTGCTACCACCCCGGAATATACATCAGACTAAGCTCGAAGACCGTGTCTTGAAAATCGACCTAGAAATATTTTCTAATCGTTTGCACCCACCTGTGTCAACTTAAGGAAGAGGAAGAGCTTATTTTTGGAGAAAACCAAAAAAGCGTTTCCCAGTTCGCTTTCGCCGGAGCAGCCAAGAACTGCGCCCCTGGGAGACTCCTCGTCTTGAAGAGAGCAACGCGCGGCCAGCGGTCGTCTCGGAAGGTGCGGGCAGGGAGGGGCCGGGAGACGTCGAGGGCCGCGGAGGGAGGCCGATTCATTACCCCCGCTTTATCGACGACGCACGCGAAGGGCGCGGGCGATCAAACGCACGCGCGCGCGGCCGCGGAGGGGGGAGGGGGCGGCGGGCGTGGGAACGGCGTGCGCGCTGACTAACGGCGTCGGGGGATCGAACTCTTTTGATGACATTGGTGTGAATTTAAGCGTGAACCCCCAAAATTACTCAAGATTTAAAATAAAAAGAACGCGGGGGAGGGGGTGGAGACGACGGGCGTGGAGTGGGAGGGGGGGGGGGGGGAGTGCGATAGGGTGCGGAGTGGACCGCGGGCTCGTGCTGGAGTGTGAAGGATACCCATTAATTAAACCACCGCTCTTTGATCAGCGCCTAGCGCGCTCTCCTTTTTTCCCGCGCGCCCTCGCACGCGCCGATCGCGGCGAGGTGGGGGGGGGGCGCCGTAGATTCATTACGCGCCTCTCGGAGGGGCGGGTGAGGGGTCGCGGGGGCAGCGACTGGCCCCCGGCGGCCGCTCGTCGCCCTGCCGCCCTCTCGTCATCCGCCGACGCACTCAACGCCGCCCCCGCCGCCGCCTTCTCCGCCGCCCCCGCTGCCACCCCCGCCAACCACACCCACCCCGCTGCACCCGATTCCCCGCCCAACGCGCCGCACTCGCCACCGCCTATCCCCGCTGCTCCCACCGCCGCCTTCGTCGCCGCCCCCGCCGCCGCCCCCGCTGCCACCCCGCCGACCCCACCGACCCCGCCGCCCCCGCGGCACTCGCTGTCCCCGCCCAACGCAACCCCCTATCCCCGCCGACCCCGCCGACCCATCGCCCCCGCCACCATCGGAGCCCCCGCCATCCCCGCCGAACTCGCCACCCCTCTATCCCCTGTCCCCGCCGTCCCCGTCGCCTCTGCCACCCCGTCGCTCCTGCTGCCCCGCCGCTCCCACCGCCCCCGCCGGCTCAGCTGCCCCCACCCAACACGCCGCCCTCGCCACCTTCGCCACCCTCTGTCCCCGCCGCCCCGCTCGCACTGACGCAACCGCAAAGTCCCGCGGCGGCGGCCGAGCAGCTCGCATTCCGAGGAACCGCAAATAACCGTTCGCGCTGGAAAGCGAGCGAGTCGAAGCGCGCCCCCGGTCACAATTAGCCGCACCCCTTCCACCCCGCGCAGACCCCCTCGCGCGATGCAGCATCGGCAAGTTCAATAAAAAGAGCCCGCCGGGGAATTTCTTTCGGGGGCCGTCGCCGCCCCCCGCCCCGCCCCGCCCCGCCCCGCCCCGCCCCGCCCCGAGCCACGCCTCAAATGAAGTGGAGCGCCCCCGGAATGCCGGGCTCTTTCACCCGCGTCGTGTGCCCTGAGTGTGCGCGCGCGCGCCTCGGCCGTTTGATGGTTTCATCGCTGGCCACGTGACCGGTGCTCGCGCCCTGGGGAACCCCCCTGCGTGGCGCGAAGGCGCGTGCGAGAAGGAATGGCATGCGGCCGCCCTTTCATGCCCACGTCGTGATTACTACGTCGCGTACTCGGCTCGAAAGTTGCCCTATTCTCGAACTCCCAACATATGTTCTTTGAATTTATAAACCTCTTTGATAGCCGTTTCTATCACCGTTTTGAAACCTTTGATCTTAGCCCCCCCTCCCCAATAATTATTTCCTGAGATCTCATATAACACGCACGCACGTGGCTATGTAATTGAAACTAGTTTATCTTTAGTACGCATACTTTTATTCTGCAGTTCAAAGGACGAAGAGAAATAAGTATCATCATGATCATCATCAGAGAAACATGAAGAACACGATTAAGAAAAAAAAATTGAATATTTACGTATTTTACAGAGTTCTAATATAATACATTATTTGTTTCAATGTTCTGCCATAGAGTAAAGAATTATCTCTTTAGTGTATGGTTCTGCCTTCAGCCGACTTAATATTTTCACTGTTCACTCCACTCACTATAGCCCGTATTTTTCTCTTTTTTTCTGTTCAATTTTTCACCGAATAAACACTACGCTATGCGCCAATTACCAAATAGTACCTTGAATTATACAATAAGCAAAACCTTTTGGAACATTTAACAACTTTCCACGACAAATGAATTTATTCAATGTAACCTCCATATTATAAATAAAGGCCCATTCACAATGCAATCACAAACATAAGCATAACACACAGACATAGACATTAACACAAGCGAAGAGTTGGCGTATTCACAATGTCGAACATAAACACAGGCAAAATAAGAGTTTCTATTGGCTATGAGACGCAGCACACGAATCGACACGAATAGTTCGCCTATCGACTTCGATACTCGATTTTGAGTTAACGAACTGTGATTGGCTCATTCCTTATGTCTGACATAAGCATAAGCACAGAAGCTTGAAGCTTGCAAGCTCTTAAGTTAACGTCTTACGTGTTATGCTTATGCGAACGCATTGTGAATGAGTCCACTTGTAGACGTAGTCCTAACTTTTGTTAACGCCATGCTTATGCTTATG
>BLKR01016642.1:0-22988 GCA_011170035.1 Teleogryllus occipitalis | reverse complement strand
ATAGATATAGATATAGATATAGATATAGATATAGATATAGATATAGATATAGATATAGATATAGATATAGATATAGATAAGATGTAGATATAGATGTAGATGTAGATGTAGATGTAGATGTAGATGTAGATGTAGATATAGATATTTCAAAAATATGGATGTTTTATGAAAACCACCCGTTTCCAACACACTGCCGTCACTGTCGCATCTCGTAACCTGGCATTGTAGCTGGGAGCCCAGTCGCGCCTGGGTCTTCCAGAGGCAGCCGTGCTCAGCCAACGTGACACTCCGCGGTGCTGCGCGTTGCGTTCGTTCACCTGCCAGGGGACGCCTCTCGCCGCACCTGGGGAACAAGAAACGGTAGCAGATACAGAATACGGTAGAGTCGCGATAATCCGAGGAAATTCATAATGCTGGTACGTCGGGTAACAAAAAACTCGGATTACACGAAAAAAAAGGGAAATACATTACGGAATTTTCAACCACGAAGTAGAACGACCGAAGTCAAATGAAATGTGTAGATACTATTAAATTACAGATACATACATAGGCGCGAATCGGTCACAACAATGTAACAGAAACTGGCGCTGGCACCAACCGCCACACACGAGACCTTTGACCCAGTGTTGCCAAACCTTCAAGAGCCAGCTTTTGAGTATAGTCATTCTTTTGCTTGCTTGGAGACATGGCGCACATCAGGCTTTTTCCCATCTTGGATTGCACGGAATCTCGGATTAGCGACGCACGGACTACCACGACTCTACTGTACATAGCAGATACAGAACTTTTTAATGGCAACCTTCCATTATTTTGTTAACATTATGATATTATTCCATGAACAACCTTAATAAATGCATTGATTACAGGATTTCGTAGCAGTATTTTCACACCTGTGTGTTTTGTGTCAAATTTACACAAGTTTAACATAGATTTATCCTTCATGAAAAATTTCGTTTTCGGAAAATATACTTTTGCTAATATAATTTCTTTCATATCCACTAAAACAGTGCTTCTCGGCGGGAGGTCCTAGGTTCGAGTTCCCACTGTGGCAGGATTTGAGACTCTAGCTTGTCATCTAGGTCGAATTCAGTCGCTGCGCGGGGGAGAATTCTCGTGGCCGCCTGCACTGATCGGTAGTTTCCGTGGTTTCTCCCATCAGCATCAGGCGAATGCCGGAGCAGTACCCTAACAAACGGGCCACGGCCCTCGTGCGATCTTTCCTTCCTTGACCATAGATATACACAAACGGATAAAACGGAAGGGTTCAGAAGGTACAATGAACTGAACTAAAAGAAACGCCAAATCTTGGATTTCCACGAAAGCAGACGGAAGGATTTTAGACAAAGTGTAGTACAAGGGGCAGAGTGAGGAAAAATAGAAAGAAACCTTACTCTAGATGTTAAGAAGCTAAGTAAATTTTGAAGTTCATTGTGAGTTAAATTAAGACGCTGCCAAAATTACACAAACCGGTTTGCATCATTTGAAAATTGAAAAAGGGCAGTTTAAAACAATGCAAATAAAAAGAGGAAACTTATAGTTGAGATCGCAATGAGTAAGGAAGAAGGGTAATTGTAGGCTCCAGGTTCTGAAAAAAATCCAAACATTTTTGAATGAAAGTGTCTGATTTTGACTGATTAGTGTGTTCATCTGAGAAGAGAATTGCAAGATCTTTCTCTGAAGCACTGATAGATTCTGATAAAATTCCTATTCATGAAACTCCTCTGCACTTGGAACATCTATCTGCAATAGAAAGGGGGCCCAGTCCAGTCTGTGACGCCGAGCAGTGCAGACATTCTGAAGTCAAGCTCTGCTACCATTACCAGTGCCAGTTTTATAAACTGTTGATTTTCCGTGTGTAGTGGAAACTAAACTACAATTGTGTCAGTTGTAAGTGGGGAGTGCGTGCTGGGAGGTGGACCAACTTATTTCTGTGGGCCATCAGTAATTGTGGTATTACAAGGTACATTGCCAAAGCTTTGTATTGATAGGAGGGGTGAACCTTGGGTCTCCCAAGATAAAGCCCCCTCCATCATTACCCGAGGCCATCTCGTCGGCGCTTTTAATCGCTCACCACTGCGTTCCTATTGCAAACTGTAACGACTTAAATTTAAACATGGTTCCAAATCCTAATTATTATACTGACGCAATCACATTTCCAGAAGAAAAATTCAAGCCTTGAAACATGAAATACTATTTCTACAACAGTCGCAGGAACTTCAACGGCTACTTCAGCAATATCCTTCTCAAAATCCAAACAGTCCAATGAACGTCCCAAGTGAGTTACAAAATCCTCTTCAAAATAGTGCCTCTCATCTAAGTGGAAGTTCTTATCAAAGTGATTATAATAGTTCAAAACGTAAACAAGGTATGAGCAGTGAAGAAAGTGCCAGTTCGCAAGATTCACCTCCCGTATATAATATTCCTAATGATAACCCGTTTCAAGTACTCCACAAAGTTACAGATGGATCTGATAGTACTATTCCTAACCTAGAACCAGCTAAAATACCCCCAATAAATATTAGTAAAACTTCAGGTACCCTAAGAAATTTCAACTCATTTATCTTAGAAATTACGAAAATAGTAAATAATGAGTTTAGTACTAAAATTAAAAACGACTATGTTTCTATATTTTTCCAAACAATAGAAGACTAAAGAAAATACAGAAAACATTGAGACCTAATAACATTCATTACTTTACATATAGGGATCCAACAAAAAGAGTACTTTAAGCTATTATTTACGACATACCAACTTCGTATACTAACGAAGAAATTAAGTTAGAATTAGGTCAAACATTCTCAGTAAATACTGTTTACCGACTCTTTGGGAAAAAAAGAGAAGCCTTAGAAATGTGTGCAGTGGAACTCTTAGACAGTGATCAGAGTAGGGAGATAATCAAATTAAGAAAATTATTCAATAGTGTTGTAAAAGTCAAATTTCGAAACAAAATCTCGCCAATTCAATGTAAAAATTGTCAGTTATTTAATCATACACAAGCAAACTGTAAACTGGAACCAAGATGTGTTAGATGTATAGAAAAACATCATTATACTAAATGTAAAAAACCTAAAAATTCTCTACCTCAATGTGTGAACTGTCTTGAAAATCACACAGCGAATTATAGAGGATGTAGATTCTTCAAAAATAGTAATTCAAAATCTAGTTCAAATCCAATTGGAAATACAGTACAAAATCCTTTAATTTTCAACCCCCTTCAAAACCAACATCAATACTACCAAAAACCAACTAGAAATTCCAAAACTCCACCCTCCCCTACTTCTCCTCCTCCTTTGATTAATAATTTACAGAATTTCCCTCGTCTACCATTACTCTCAAGAAATTCACAAACGTATCTTGAAAATAACTTTGTTCCATCCCCACCTACTACAATAGATTTTAATAAATATATTCCAAGTTTAACAACTCAGATTTTAAATATATTAATTCCACAAATTCAGCAATTAATAATAGAAGTACTGCCAAGAATAATCAATAATGGATCACCATAAAATAAAATTATTAAATTGGAATGCCAACGGACTATTTCGTCAAATAAATGAATTCAAACATTTCCTAAATGACCAAAAAATTGACATAGCGTGTATTACGGAAACACATCTAAACAATGCTAAAAAAGTTAATATTCCAAATTATATCACATACAGAGAAGATAGAGCTTCTTTACATGGTGGGGGTGGGGTAGCAATAGTAATCAAAAGAAAAATCAAACATTCACAAATATTTGTACCTACCTCCAAGGAATTAGAAATAACAGCAATAACGATAAATTTATCAGTCGGAAAATTAACAATAATAGTAGCTTACAAATCCCCAAATAAAAAATACCTAAAAACACCCTGGAACTACTCTTCAATAATAATGATAAAGTATTACTAATTGGAGATCTCAATGCAAAACACCAAGCATGGGGATGTAAAACGACTACCCCTCAAGGTATATTATTATTTAATCTAGCAACTAAGAATAACTGGACAATTCATGCCCCTTCTCAACCTACCCATTATTCATATAATAATACCATTTCTCCAGATATTCTGGACATTACAGTCTCACAAAATTAAAACTTCCCACTCACACAATACTGCATACCAGCATTAAAATCGGATCACAATTCGGTATTAATTAACTTTAATAATGTTATTCCACAGCAGAAACATTCTAATTTCCTAATTAAAGGTAAAGTAAATTGGAAACTTTTCCAGTCATGTATGCTTCAAACAAATAATTATCCTACTTCCCTCCATAATCCATTTGATGTAGATGCTGAAATTTTAAAAATGCAAAGAAATATATTACAAGCTATTAAATTATCAACAAAGACAAGTAATAATTCTAATAAATCAGTCACACCTGTTCTACCAAAAGAAATATTAAATGTAATTGCTCTCAAGCATGTAACTCGTAGAAAGTGGCAAATCGACTTACTCATGAAGTTAAAAATAAACTAGAACAATACAGCTTCAACCTAACTCTGCTTCCCTCTGATCTGCAGTTAAAAATATAACAAATGAGAAAAAACAATTACTCACATTAAAAAATAATAATAATAACAACACATTAGCAACTACTGATTCTGAAAAAGCAGAACTATTGGCAAATCATTTTGAACTCTCTTTTACTAATAACCTCCTTTATAATATTTCCTTTACCCAAAACATAGTCCAATCATTAGCCAAACCACTTCATACAGTTCCTGAAAGAATTAAATTTATTTCCCCATCTGAAGTCAAATACATAATTTCCAAACTTAAAAACAAGAATTCACTAGGCTTAGATTTAATTCCTAATATTGTAATTAAACATTTACCATATCCCATCCTCAGTTCACTAACAGCTATATATAATGCATGTTTTAGACTGGACTACTTTCCAAACTCCTGGAAAACTGCACTTATCCTGCCAATTCCTAAACCCAACACAGATCAAACTGAACCTGAAAATTTCAGACCAATTAGTTTGCTGCCAAATTTTTCAAAAATCTTTGAAAGAGCAATTTTAACGAGGATTAATAAATTTTTAAATCAAAATAATATTCTTCCTAGTAGTCAATTTGGTTTCAGACATAACCATTCTACTACGCATCAATTGTTACTTTTAACAGACTATATTGCCACCAATTTCCAAAAATTACGTCATACTCTTGCTATATTTCTAGATGTAAAAAAAGCATTTGATAAAATCTGGCATGATGGATTACTTTTTAAATTGAGAAATATTGGTTTCCCAAATTACTTACAAAACATAATAAAATCCTTTTTAGTTAATCGAAGATTCAAAGTTCAAATAAATAACACTCTCTCAACTGATCACAATATACAAGCTGGACTTCCCCAAGGATCTCCTTTATCACCTATGCTTTTTAATGTTTTTATTTCTGATATGCCTTCCCTCTTACACTCAGAAATTGCCTTATTTGCGGACGACACTGCAATATTTACCACTCATAGTGATCTTCTTTTAGGTAGAGACAATCTCCAAGATGACCTAAATCTCCTCATGTCTTGGTTCAATGATTGGCAAATCAAAATAAATCACCAAAAATCTCAAGCAAAAATTGTCTCCTTAAAACGGATTCATCCCACATATCCCTTAATAATTAATAACCATGCACCAAATGACACTCCTGTTAAATATCTTGGACTTCAAATAGATACCAAATTAACCTGGAAAACCACATAACATCAATAGCTAATAACACACATAAAAATATTAAAATTGTATCCATTCATAAATAGAAAATCAAAATTATCAATAAAATCAGCATTAATAATATTTAAATACATTATACGACCTTCACTGACCTACGCCTGCCCAATTTGGGGAGTTGCCGCTAAAAACAACCTTCAAAAACTGGAAGTACTGCAAAATAAATTTTTAAGAAATGTTTTAAAAGCTCCATGGTATATCAGAAATGATCAAATTCTAAAAGAACTATCTATAGAACCTCTGAAAACTTGGATTCTAAAACTTTCTTCTAATTTCTACTCTTCTCTTTCATCTTGCCCAGCCACTCCTTTGTACACCCTAGGTAAATCAGCCAATCTTTTTCCACGAATAAAATCAAGATATTCTAAAGACCTACTACATCCTCCTTAATTAACTGTAAAGCAGGTTCCAACATTTCTAAATTAAATATTTATGTTTCTAATTCAAATATTGTATTTATTTTTCTGAAGGACCCTTCCTGGGTATCCTTAGTTGTTATTGTTTATATTGTAAATATTAGTCTTCTACCATTGTTCATGCATGATGAAATGTAATTACAAAATTGTATACTATGTATCATAAAAACCCTTGAAAGGCATAATAATGTCGAACAAGGAAATAAAAACTATTTTAAAAAAAGAACAACAGCGACGTGCTGCATCAACAACAAAAACAACAACGAAATAAATAACATGCAAAGGGCTTTGCAGCATGTATCCTATTTGTGCTAAAGTGTGCTGCAAAACAGTTGCGAACATGTATAAAAGATCAACTTAAGCGATGTTTAATGATAAAATTATACATTAGAATAGAGAAAATTAAATGACAAACCATTGAAACTAAAACAAAACTTTTTTTTGTAAATGCGACAAGAACTTCTAATTTTAAGGACAGTTCAATGAGTTTAATGAAGACAGTTGCCTTTACCTCTGAAATTATAAGAAACGTCACATGCAAACCTAACAACCAGTAATTCAACAAAGTTCACATAAATCCGAAAACCACTTCATATTTATTATCACTCGATAAAAAATTCATTTACTCACAGCATTGATGATATCAATAATTGCCTAAAAATTGTGACTTCAACTGCTCAATAATTTTACGAGTAAAGTCAATAAATGTCTTACTAATCCTTGTCCTTGAACAATATTCAAATTTCTCTGACATTAAATGACCTCTGTTAAAGATCCACATTTATCTATTCACATCGGATTACAGGAAAGAAGTCGTTTGGAAACTGACGACAGATTAAATAAATCGGCAATACGGCTTCAATTAGCACATCCGGTTACTTCGTATGCATTATCTGACACCTTGATGTTTAACTATTCATCACATATCTCTTCAATGTATCTGAGAATCGCTGACTAGCTCTAAATCAAGGCATTAAATAGACCTCGCATTAACTAGAACTGCGTGCCGTCTGTACGACGTATAACTAGTACCACAGCGAGAACGGCGGCTAATTGCCTTAAATAGACGCGGTCGGTGCGCGGTCGTGACGTGCCCTGATGTATCTGGAGCGATAGGGCGTATCTGCGGCGCTTAATCTACGCGAAAGCAGGTGGAATGCGCCTCGCCAGCGGGGCGGCGCCGCAGCCACGGGGGCAGATCGCCGCTCCATTCATGGGCGATGGCGATGGCGATGGCGCAGGGAGGACAATGCTTCCACCCGCGCGACCGGTCCACCCGGCTACAGAGAGCATTTGCCGCAGGCGGTCGCAATGCACCCAAGGTGCTCGCAACATGGAGGAGGAAGCCAATCGACGTGGCGACTGGACATGGCAAGTGAGCATGCTGAGAGGACGTGGCGAGTGACCGAAACGAATGGTTGTAGCTAGTGACCGTAGCTAGTCGCTGTAGCGAGTGGCCGTAGCGAGTGGACGTGGCGATTAATGTGGCGATTGGCAGGCACCCAAAAAAATGTATGTCGACGTGCTGAATCCGAATGTGAAGCTAGAATCGCGCCATTCCTCTAGTTTTTTTATTGCAAAAAACTTGGAAGTGGAAGCCAATCGACGGAGCGAGTGGACACGGCAAATGAATATAGCGAGTGGACGTGGTGAGAGGCCGAAACGAGTGGCCGTAGCGAGTGGCCGTAGCGAGTGGCCGTGTCGTGTGGCCGTGGCGAGTGATTGCGTGAGGTTTACGTGGTGAGTAACGTGGCGATTGATTACATAAGCACACAAAAAAAGGTTGTCAGACCCAAAGAATAGAACATGTTTTTTTTTCTATTTTGACGCACTGAATCCGTATCTGAAGCCAGAATTGTTCCATCATCCTCCAATTTTTAATATTGCAAAAAAACGAACATCGTGACATTGTATTTTTGTATTCGGGGATTGTTGTCAGACCCAAAGACTTGACACATGTTTCTCTATGTATGGCGACGGGCAAAATTCGAATCTGAAGCCAGAATTACGCCACACCCTACGTGAAACTTACAATGTACAATTTCACGGTGGATTTTTACAATTTGCAGGAAACATGTGGATCAACATGTGGAGAACATACGGGGAATTTGTGAGAGAATATACAGGGAAACGTACGGGGATGAAGCCAGTGTTATGTTTCTTAAAATGTATTTGACAAAATGAGTTTCTTTTGAAAATTCTGTACAGTGGCGACTCGTGCTTAGATTGAACGGCTGCACAACCACCAGATAATTGAAAGAGATCTTCTAATATCTTAGGAACATACATTTTCCTTTTATTTACATTCAATGTTCAAGGTATTGCAGCAAAATTGATGTATATGAAATTATTTTGAAACCAAAGAGTGCCCAACTAGCGCCCTCTCCGGCTTCAAAATTGGGGCTTCCGTTGGGCAATCCGTAGGTCTTCTCGCTCCGCGCGACTTCCGTAGGGAATACCAATTTCCTATCTTCGTCTGTCTGCAACTTCATTTTGTGAATTTTATGCGTTATTGAAAGTACACAACGTGAGTGTATTATTGACGATATTGAATACATTATTTATATTTGGACAATTTATTTTCATTTGATGTTAGGTTTTCGATTCAAAGTGTACATTTGATTGTGAGTACTTTGTGTAAAGTTCGCCGTTCTGGAAGGAAGTCCCTTTCTGTCCCTCACGGTGATGGCGTTTTTCCGGCTGCGGTTACAGCTGAGTTACAATCTGAGAGCAATGTTGTGAATACGAATGTCTATGGTAGATGTTTCTTCATTATAAAATAGTAAAGTTTTCGAAATAAAATAATTTTATTTGTGTAAAGCGTGTCCAAACAATAGTTCTAATAATAAAGGCGAAATAAAAAAGGGAAGAGGAAGAAAAGGGACTCCCCATGAAGTTAAGAAAAAGAAGGGAAGGGAGAGAGAAAGAGCAGAAGAAGGGAAGGGTTTGGGGAACGAAGGAAAGAGAAATCAATCACACCATTTTCTTTTTACTTTTTCGCTACCGCTTATGTAGTAGAGAGAAAGTTATGTAATGCGCGAAAACTGCGATTTTTTGTCACAAAAATTCTTATTGCCGGCACCTGATAGCGAAAAACTGAATAAATCCACTTGTTAAATTAATAAACAATCCTGTAACACGTGGTGTAGCCAGAATTCATATTTTGTGGGTCATTAATATCGAAAAATCGATTGACGACAAAACATCTGCCCGTCCGTCCGTGTCTGTGTGTCCGCCTATGAACATCACAAACGCCTAAAACATATGTAGGATTTTTTCCAAAATGAATATTCCTACGTCAATCTGGTTCAACTCAAAGCTCTGCGATTTTGAAAAACATTCTTTAAACTTTGTAGATACTTTACATACCTGGGACATTTTCAAACTTTTCTCACAAATGGCTCCAAATTTTTCTCTAAATTTCATGTAAGAATAAAGTTAAATACACTTATACAGGAGGCATTATTCAGATTTTTACGGTTAACTCTTAGGTAGTCACGTAGTGTCAATTGATACCCCAGCTTTCAATAATTGACTTTTTTTTCGTCTTCGTAATTGTCAGCCATGCCCCGCGTTTGTATACCTTCCTAGATTTCTCTTATGAGACCTTATGGTCTTGTATTACCAGTATAGCTGAGAACCAGTAAAGGGAAGACACATTTTTTGTGCTTATTGTGACGTGACGTGATTTTCCGCGTCATGCTCAATTTCAAAATATATTTTAAACAAACAATGGTTGTGAATTTAAGTGGAATATCTATTTTCGACTTTGGCGGCTAGTGATCTTTTTGAAATTGAAAGGAGTCGTGTTTTAAGGTCCTTAGAGGAGGTCGAAATCAAGGATAATGAACTATCAGACAATGAAAATAAAAGTGACAATTTTATCTGACACTGATCATGATCGCATATATTTTCCAAAGAATAGGCGATTACGTATTTGTTTCCTTTTAAACCGATTCCTATATTTTTCAAATGTTGTTTCCACAATCTTCAATTGTTATCTGCTCTTTTGCATTCCTTTCACGTTTTTTGAAGATTTATTACAAAATCATTAAACTTGTTTGATCATGATAGATAAATAAATTTTAACAAAAATAACATTTGGACTAATTATTATATAATTAAAATTTGGAGTAATTTATGGCCCTACATGACGTATTAAAGAAACTGTGAGGTGACTACTAAAGGGTTAACGCTGAAATTTCGAAAATTGCAAAAGTTTGAATTTTTTCTAGCGTCATCCGACAACTACAAAATTGAAGAAAGTGATTTTTCCGTTCTGAAATATTTGTTCTCCATATTTAGTTTTTTCATTAAGGTCATGCACTTTTTTTTAAATTTCAGTAGTTCTCGCGCAATATTGCGAGAAATAGTGCAATATTAAAAATTATAAAAACAATATTTTCTCAAAAATGGCTCCACATTTTTTATTTAAATGTTAATGCTTGATTTCAAAAGTAAAGTAATAAATCTATCTAATTATATGAAATTTAGCGCCACCTCCCAGTCAGCAGGCGGAGAGCACACGCTTCATATGTTTGAATGTATTTTTACATAATTTCTGCTTCCTATGTCTCCGTGAAGTAGAGAGTCAAGATGCTTTTTTAAATCGCGTTTTAATATCATGGTCATATAGAGACCTCAGTGGTTGATTTAACTGTGGGAACAACACGTAGGGACAACAAGATCACACACAAACATCCATGCCCGAGGCGGGACTCGAACCCGCGTCCCTTCGAGCCGAAGCAGCTCCGGCCCTCCAGCCTTAGTGACCTTGGCTACCCTGGTCGGCGAGTCGCTTCTTTCTTAAGTACTCCATTGAAGGGAATTGAGGGCCGCAATCTCGTGCAGTCTTTCTCATTAAACGAGTGCGAATATGCATTATTTGACCATTTCCTCTGCTTCTCTCTTCCCTTTTTCTGTACTTCTGTCTGGGCTCTTTCCCTGGGGGGGGGCGGAGCGACCTCTCCGTGCTTAATTCGGCCTGGACACCGTGAACGGGAGCTTCTCTCGAGGCGAAGGGTCCGGCGACAGCAACGCTTTACAAGCGCTAGTGCGAAAATCACCAATCAGATTAGTTGACGAGGAACCAGCTCAAACTCGATATTTCGTATGCTGCATTTCTGCATCTTTTTCATTTTAGTGCCAGTTTTACATTTCTTACATTTTCATTTTGTCAGATACAATTCAATAATAGGAAATATTTAACTACTATAATTATGACATTATAACTTAAAATTAATTTGTTTTAAAAATGCAATTTAGAAAGTAAATTTGTAGAAGTTTTGTAATGTAAACTTAAGAGTAATTCCAATGACCTCCTTTGCCAATATTAATTATCATTTTTCTCGAAATCATGTTTGAAACTTCTCTTGGACACGTTCTATTCTTTATTAGCAATCTCCAAATCACTGGGCACTTCGCTTAGAGCCCCCGTCGCGAACGGTTGTGCCAGCAGCGCTCCGCTCCGTCCAGATAAGCTCAAGGCTACTCGTCAGCGGCGCGCTCTCGACCTGCGAGGGCCGCCGCGCTTCGGAGTATTCAGGACCTAAATTGTTTTCAGTGCTACAGTAGAAAGTGTTCAGCGTTTACAAGTGAAACTAAAATGTTTCCTGATCAGTATTCTCATACTGGGGAATTAGTGAGAGGTGCAATGGAAACTGTTTATAGCAATGAAACACCAGCCCATCAACAGTCGCTCGAACACGCTCCAGGTCAACTTGGAAGCTCACAACTTCCTCACCAGCAGCGTTTTCAACAGCAACTCCCACACGGAGTTCCGCCTCGACCGCCGCATCAGCCACCAACCAACCGCTACGAATTACTAGAAATCGGCCAGACCACCAACCAAAGTGCTCCAACAACGGCAGGCAAAAAATGGGAAGGGGACTTTACAGAGGACCGTGAGAACTTCAAAAGGTCAGTACCAAACAACAAGCTAACTAGTGGCAGTGGAAAAGTGATAGTGAATGTACCAACAAATAATAAATATGCAGTACTCAGCGACTCAGACGATAGTGAAGATTCAATTGAAACAATCTCGGAAAATTTAATTGAAAAAACTCCCCCAGTGTTCTTCCATAATGCACATAATCATACTCTATTAGTAGATGATTTGAAAATGTTTATAAATTCCAAGTTCTGTACAAAAAATATCAAAATAAGAAAAAGAGACTCATCTAATAATAGAATTATTATAGATTCAACAGTTAGAGTTCAGCCTACAACAATTGAAGACTTCACAAATCTTGTTAAATTTTGTAAGGGAGAACATTTAGATTTTCATTCATTTAGAAACCCAACCAACAGTATATTACGTAGTGTACCAACATGCTATTAAGGATTTCTGGATCAGAATATTCTGATAAGGAAATATTTGACGAACTTAATCGTTTGAATTTTCCGATGCAAAAAATTAATAGACTTTACAAATTTCATTCCCCTCCATCCTGTGCGCGATCTAACTATTCAACGACACAGAAAAAAACAACTAAACAATCTCTTCAATGCAATACTTAAAGTCGAGGAAAAAATGAAGGTGACGTTCTCAGTGCAATGCAAAAGCTGTCAACGCTATGGTCACTCAAAAAACAACTGTGGACGCGAATCTTGCTGCGTACGCTGCCTTGGCAACCACCTTTACGAAGTTTGCCCATTGCCAATAAACGCGCCTCTCAGGTGCATAAACTGTCTAGGCTGACCCTGAGCTGATTAATATGTCCAAAATTACGTTATAAAGGTCAAAACTCAAGTTTTGCTTCCGCGAACTTCGCAAACTTTAAGCGAACTCCTCGACTACCTGTACCTCATGCTGCAAGGTCCGCGCCTCCGCCAGTTCTTGATAACACTAACTTTCCTTCACTACCAACTATCAATAACCTAAGGAGGTCGCAAGCATGCACCCCTCTTTATGCATCACCAATCAATCCCATTAACAATTCCATAGATTTCACCTCTCAAATAGTCAACAATGTTATCTCTCAAGTCATGGCAATATTAGTTCCGCAACTTCAATCTTTAATAAATGCAATAATCTCCTCGTTATTACTCAATGGCTCAAAATAAATTAAGTCGTCTAACACTTTCTTTTAGTTTATTTATTGTCGCATCAACAGCGATGGTCATTAGCGACAATTAAATAATACATTTAGTTTCGTCTAACGCTTCTCAATCGGAACTGCAATGGAATTGAAAAACAGTTTGACTATTTCTCTTATTTATTGCGTTCAAATAAGATCGATATTGCCCGCCTAACTGAAACTTATCTCCGCCCCTCCTCAAAATGCAAGCTAAAAATCCCGGGATACGTATCCTACAGAAATGACCGGCTATGAGGCAAAGCTGCCGGTGAAGTAGCAATTTTAATCCACAAACGAATTGCGCATTGCAGTTTAAATACTCCCTCATCAGAAAAACTAGAAACTATAGGAAGCAAATTAACTCAGGCAAATCAACTCGACTTTCACGTATTTGCGGCATACAGGCCTCCCTATAGACCATTTCCAACCGACCTTTTAAAACAGCTACATTCCTTCCAAATTCCAATAATAATTAGTGGTGACCTTAACGCAAAACATAAATTGTGGGGTTGTAACACCACCTCGCCCCAAGGCAAAATGCTCCTCCAAATCGCATCGGATAAGGGCTGTACAGTAAATGCACTTACATCCCCCACCTTTTCTTCAACACACACCAACGTTAAACCGGACATACTATATCTTACTTTAAATAAAAATATTAACCTCCCGATAATACAAAGTCCTCAACCATAATTAAACCCCGATAACACACCGGTAATAATTACTTTGAACGTAAATAAGATACCCGTTACACAAAAACCACGCATCGTTATAGGCACAATTAATTAGCAAAAATTCCGAGAATACTTGTCCCACTCTCTGTCAGTACCAAAAACTCTAACTAATAACATTATAATAGAAACCGAAATTGTACACTTCACCTCACTCATCCACAATGCAATTAAAGAAACGCAAACATCTGTCCCAAGAACAGGCTTCAAGAAACTCAATATCCCAAACAAACTTCTGAAAATGATTGCCATCAAACGCCAACTAAGACGCAAATGGCAGAGGCTCAGGCTCCCTCACTTAAAAAAACAAATAAACAACTTCGCCCATCCAATAAACAAAATACTCGAAAAGGTTAGATTCACAACATTTCAGAAATCTATTAGTCAAATTACTCCAGCTTCACATAACCAGTGGTCAATAATTAGGCATTTAACTAACGAAAAAATTAACAACCCAACAATTAAATCAAGAAACAGCGAAGCCATAATTGACAGCAAAAACCGAGCATTTGCAAAACACTACTCCACGGCATTTAGCCCCAATATATCTTTCGACACGGAATTCACAAATAAAGTCGAAAATGAAATCAACAAAGATTGGTACACAGCAAAGTTACCTACAAAATTTATCTCACCAAAGGAAATTAAGAAGCAAATAAAAGGCTTACGTCCAAAGAAATCCTCACGTCACGATCAAATTCCAAACTCCATTATAAAAGAACTCCCACATCACGCTATTAGTGTTTTAACAGCTATTTTTAACGCATGCTTAAGGCTGGGTTACTTCCCACAGCAATGGAAGCATGCCGAAATAATTCCGGTCCCCAAACCAGGAAAGGATCATAAACTAATTTCGAATTACAGACCCATTAGTTTAATTCCTTCAATCAGCAAAATCTTCCAAATACTCAGATTAACCAGACTAACAAAATACCTCAACGAAATTAACGCAATTCCCAACATTCAATTCCGATTCAAAAAAAAGCATTCCTCAACCCACCAACTTCTCAGACTTACAAACCATATAGCAAATTCCTTCCAAAACAAAACATACACTCTCGCAGCAGATGTTTCACAAGCCTTCGACCGTGTCTGGCATGCAGGTTTACTATACAAACTTTAGATATTGGGCACACCTTCATTTCTCTTTAAAATAATTCAAATCTTCATCCTAGATCGAACGTTTACAGTATGGATAAACAACACAGTTTCTAATATTGAAAATATTTCTGCAGAAGTACCGCAAGCATCATCGCTTTCTCCTCTGCTATACAACTTATACACAGCAGATTTCTCCTCACCAGGAAAATCGCAAATGGCCACCTTTGCTGACACCACCTTATTAATTTCTTCCAGCAACTGCGAAGTAGCAAAACTCCTACAAAAGATCTTACAAAATTTGTAACTTCGGTTCAGAAAAAGAGAATAGATTTCAACGCATCTAAAACAGTTTGCAAACTCTTTCAACTAAGGAAAATACCCACCTTACCATCACTAAATATTTAAAACACTCCAATACCCTGGACAGGCAAATCTAAAGCAATCAGATACTTCGGCTTACATTTTGATACAAAGTTAACATGGAAAGAACATATAATTAAAATAGAAAAATCCACAAAACAAAAAATTGGCAAACTATACCCGCTTATCAACAAAACAATCTCACTTGAAAACAGAAACTACCCTATCACTGTATAAATCTATTGCAAGACCATCGATGTCATACGCATGTGCGATTTGGAAAGGAGCCTCCAAGTCATCACTCAAAAAATTACAAACAATTCAGAACAAATTCCTTCGACTGGCAATAAAAGCTCCTTGGTATATTACAAACGAGCAAATTCATCATGAATTAGAAATACCTCCACCATCTGAATTTCTATCTAAACTTTCTAACAATTTTTAAGCAACCTAAGCCAATGCCGAAGCACAAACATCTTCAGTCTCAATAGAAATGGCCCAACAAACCCTAGAATTAAATCTAAATTTCCCAAAGATGTTTTCCTTGCCCCCTAATAAAAGACTGAATGTAAATCAGTTAGCTTGTGAAAATTCACACCTCCCATCCACAAGACCAATCCCAATATAATAATAATAGTAGTTTTGTAAATAATAGTTGTAAATAAAAGTAATTGTAAGAACCATTATTATTATTTTTGTATTGTAAATTATTAATTTTTTTCTAATTTGTTTTCTTTGTTATGTAATGTGCTAGTTTCATTAGAAAAGTGTGTATATTAGATGTAAACTTGTCAACAAAATAATGTAAAGCAGCAACCTGCTGCTGATATTATTGGAAAAAAATCACTAGGATTAAAAATGTCCACAAAGAAACGAGTGAATTCTTCTAACAATGAAAGTACTTCAAATTCAGACTCGATTTTTATATTATTAATTATCTATTAATAACATATCAACCCAACAATGAAATGGTAGCAGCAAATACGATACTATGGTAAATTTTCTGTAGATTATATAGGACGTTCCACCACCTCCTCATAACTTCTAAACGCTTCATATCAATTGTCGTTTTCTCCACAATGCGGAATCATGGTGTAGAGATATTGTGTGAAAAATTTTTAGTTTTCGAGAAATTTAATTATCTTTGATTTTTTAAATGGAACCATACATTTTTCGCACTAGCAATAGATAGATCATAAAAAGAATGCAATGATGTAACATATTGCTTGCCCCATTATTCCGCATTGTTCGGAGAAAACTGCATTTAGTAATCCGGAAGCATTTAGAAGTTATGGAGGCGCCCCATAAGAGATCGTGACTCAATATTACTTACAACGTAATCAATATTACTTACATGTTTAATGTGAGTGTACATGTAAATAAAGATGTTTGATTTGGTGTCCCACCTGGAGACAGTTACTCGAAAATGTATTTCCGCACATGTGGAGGAGAGCCCCAACTGCCCACGGCCTGGGCTGATCCAAGATCAGGTCGCGACCCGCGGCCTCTTCCAGCCCTCTCTTGAGCCGACAGGGACATTTCAGACTTCTTATTTTTGTTCATAACTCATGTTCTTCTTAAAAGCGCTGAAAACAGTGACTGTATGCGTTTCCGATTACGCACTAGACTCACGAAACTCTAGTGTCCGACATCATGAGTGTTGAGTGTAAGCCAGGTGTAGGCGCGATATCGTTTAATGTGAACGCGCTGCAGCCTACGCATTATTGGAAGAACAACCGCATAAACAGAAGAATAAAAATATGGCCTGCTGTGAATTGATTAACTTCGCTGCTTCATTTATGTGAGAATCTTCACGTTTTCGTGTAAAATATTAAAATAATTAATTTCTTGGTGTTTTCAGTATGTAATTCGCTTTGTGTGAGAACCGATTTACGCAAAGGTAGATGTATTTGCATGACGATACCTTTGCCGTCGTACTCTTTGCCTGTTATATGAGAGTCATACATCAGTATCTGTGATAAATTAATTGAGTGTCAGTACCAAGAAAAATAAAGATAAATCGTAAACGAGGGCATTCACATCACGCCAATCATTCCGTTCAACAACTCCTCTCAGACCAGCAGCGTGGACCCTTCATCCTTCATCAGCTCTTTTACTCGACATTTACCAGTATGATAAACCATCCATTTATTTTTTGCTAGTCTTCCAACCAATTAAGCTATCGCAAATTCTTCAGCTTTATCGTGACCTGACAGCAACCATCCACTATCTCCCCAACGGCAACTTAAAAAAGTTCCTCGATCTCGTTCGCAACCCGCTTAAAAATGAATACTTCGGCTCAGAACTGAGTTGCAACTCATAAACTCGCTCGAATGACAACCACTTAAAAACCTTTTCTCTTGTGGAGCTGTAAACTCCAGTCCTTAATGGCAGGCCCGTGAAATGCAGAGGGCTACCGTTCCTCTTCGTAAAATATTGTGATAGTGACAGCCGTTCCGTCCTCCGGCCGGCCAGCCGCGCAGCCGGCCACTTGGCCTTGGCGGTCGTGGTTCCCCGCATCCCCGTAACCCGCGCTTATAACATTAGTTACGTAAAGACCCGAGATAAGAAACCGGCTGGCGAGTGGCGCGCCGGGGTCCGAAGGCGCTCGCCACAGCGTCCGCGGCGGCCACCTCTGACCCGCCAGGGGCGGCGCTGGTCACTGCTCGGGCTTCGACCCGCGGCGCCCCCGGGCCCAGGCGCAGGCCGGTTAGAGCGGCGCCCGCCCGCCGGACCCCGCCCCGCCTCCCCGCCAGGCCGCCCCGCCAGGCCGCCCCGCTCCGCCGCCCCGCCGCCCCGCCCCGCCCCGCCGCCCAGCCCCGCCGCCCCGCCACGCCACCCCGTCACTCCGCCCCGCCACGCCTCCCCGCCACGCCGCCACGCCCCGCCGCCCCGCCCCGCCGCCCCGCCACGCCGCCCCGCCACGCCGCCCCGCCACGCCGCCCCGCCACGCCGCCCCGCCGCCCCGCCGCCCTGCCCTGCCCGCCGCCCCGGCCCCGCCCCGCCCCGCCCCGCCGCCCCGCCCCGCCCCGCCCCGCCGCCCCGCCACGCCAACACCACGCCACCCCGCCACCCGCCCCGCCCCGCCGCCCGCCACGCAGCCCCGCCACGCCGCCCCGCCACGCAGCCCCGCCACGCCGCCCCGCCACGCCGCCCCGCCCAGGCCCGCCGCCAGGTCGCCCCACCAGGCCGCCCCACCACGTCACCCTGCCACGCCGCGGCACCCCGTCATCCAGCCCCGCTCTTCCCCACCGCGCCCACCGTGCCGGACGTTCTTCGCCCCGCCCCCTGCGCTCCTCCCTTGCCAGCCACTCCCCCCCCCCCCCCCCCCCCCCCCCCCCGCCACGGTCCCCGCCAAGCTGCCTCGCCTCGTCACGCCGCCACGCCGCTCCGCCGCCCCGCCCCGCCGACCCCGCCAAACTTCCCCGCCCCGCCGCGTCCCCCATGCCGACCGCTCCCCGCCCCACCGCTCCCCTTCTTACTCGCAAAACTCTCCGCCCCGCCCCATCCCACCTCGCCGCGACGTCCCCGCCCCGCCGCGCCCGCCGTGTCGGGCGCTCGGGTGAGCGCGCGGGTGACGCGCGAGGAATGCCTTGGCCGCCCCGCGAGGCCGCACCTGCGCTTCCATTAAGGGCGCGCGGTGTTTACGGCGGCGCGCACAGCACCCGCAGCGCTCGGCCCTGCTCGTGCGGCGCGTGGGGCCACTGGCGGCACTACTTGCAAGACGACGCACTCCACTTCCTGCACATGAATCCACCGACATTGAAAATCTCGCCTCGGCCTCTCATACTCGCTTGGTTAAAGCACAATCATGCATACCTCACATACAAAGAGCTTTTGCTTAGGTTTGATCATTTATGGCATAGGTAAAAAGGTTAAAAATTAATTTGCAAGAGAGAAAAAAATTTAACTTAGCAAATGTTTCGTCTCCTCATATTTTAATTCGAATATTTTTAAAAGTACTAAAGTAAAAAATCTTAGTTTGAGGATATTGAAAAAAGCATTTGTGCTATTTCAATTATTGAATTTTATTTATTTATTTTACGTCAAAAACAGTTAAAAACTGTGTGTGACGTGCTATTGGGAGAAATGAATTCTGTGCACGTTTCAAAAAATTCTGTTATCCCTATACTAAGCCACACACTACTTGAATTTTGAATACAGAAAAAATGAGCGTTTTTTGCAAGGATTGTTAACCAAAATATTCGCTGTAATGTAATAAAATCTATTTTCATGGATAAATCAGCAATTAATTTGGGCTCTTATCCCAATTTGGTTCTTATCATCACACCCTTCGTCAAGGAAAAAAAATTAAAAATTGTAGGAATGGTCTGTACATATATTTACATAATTTTATGGAACCAATTTCAGTTTTATGACATTTTATTTTCTCTGAAATAAAGAAGATTTGTTCAAAATGTTCAATTACACACTTTCATTTAAAAAAACTCTACTTACTGTAATTTTCTATTTATTTTCTTTTACAATTATTTTTTTCTTTCTAAAACATGTTTCAGATTAAGTATTCTTGATTTCATGGCACTTCAAGATATCTATACAAAACGTCAGGTTCTCTTATGGAATGCACTTCATTATTTTTTAAAGTCTTTGAGTTTTTCTTCAATAATTGATACATTAGAGGACGTATGTGTCGTGGTGCACATGGAAAACTCTTGGCATTTGTGGTGTAGAATGAATATATTACTGAAGCCCTTAATGCATTGGCATGCACCAACAGTATCCTTAAAGGAAGAATCCCATTCGGATTCCATAAAGCTTGAAATTAAAAAAATCTTACTGGAACATACTTCGTTTCTGTTTCTGTAGATACATGTTTTTATACCTTTTAGACCATCAAAATTTGAAATCACGTTCATCATCCAAATCTATCATGTGAATGGTAAATTTTCATAGAGTTCCGTCCGAACAATACATTTCACAGACTTGCGTTGGTTTATAAAATCTGTCTCTTTTTTTAAGTTTGTGCTTTATCTGACCAAAGTCACGGTCGCAGGCTTGAAAGGAGTGGTCACGGATCGGGAAACAGTGAATGATTTTATCAAGTCTCCTGGTGTCAGTGAGTGCACACAGAAACCTTACCATTTGGAGGTTTTTATTTTGGCCTCAACAGGAAACACTGTACAAGTGAAGTGCTTTGACAGACGAGGGAACATTCTTATTTATTTTTTACAGTATGGATTTAACAAGGAAAGTGACGTGTCATTCTCAACACCTTTGTGGTAAAGCAAAAATCATGTGTCAGTTTGAAGATTGTGTATCAAATGGAAATACGAAGAGTTGACGGGAATAATTAAGTTCTTGCACTGGACTACACGGGACTGAAATGTTTTTCAATCAACGAAAAGCGAGCCCAAGAACAGAACAATCATTCTGGGATAGTCTTACTTTTCCTCGTACTTTCATTAAAATTTGTCTTCTACTTCTTCTCTTTTCATTATACTAACAGTAACGTTAATACAAAAATTTATGCAAACGTTTATACAAACAATACTAAGCTCAAATCTAATCCATTTTTTATGCATCACGTTACTATCTTGATGTATGAAAGGCCGTCAGTCATTTCACTACTGCCTTTCATGAACAAACTTTAAAAACTGGCGTTCATTTCATATCTTTGCTATTACCTGACTAGTTTCCTATCATAATTAATGCCCTTAGAATCTGAAAAGTATCATGTTCCCGAAAAGAAACACTGAATCTTGACTCGTTACACCATCTCAGTTTGGCAAAAAAATAATTTTAAAAAATTGAATTTCATAAATACCGGCAAAGGTGGCATTCTTACCGGCAAAGGTGGCTCAGGGCATCACCTGATGTCACTGCAGTGCATCTGGCGGGGAGGTCCTAGGGTTCATGTCCCGACGGTGACAGGATTTTCGACACGAGCTAGACAGCTGAGTCGAATGCATCCGCTGTCTGGAGTAGAAGTCTAGCGGCTAGCTCTTATCTGTATATTTCCGTGTTTTCTACGATCAATACCAAGCGAATGCCGGGGCGCTTCCCTATTAAACGGGCCATGGACCGCGTGCGATCTTTCTCTTCCTTGACGAATCCTCACCCCTTACTTTCGTACGCACTACAAGACCACACTTGTTGGGACGCCAGCCGGGAACCTAAAGCTTGTCACGGCTGGGGCGGTGCCCCGCTGATGAGAGTTACAAGATTGAGGAAAATTCCGCAAGCCGACGTAGGTTGGTGCCGGACCTTGCCACTCAGAGGGGGATGATCACCGCCACCTCCCCATGAAAAAACATGAACTACACTTACGGGACTATTGAACTTTGACAGTTGACAGTTGACTCACCCTGTAACATCAATCAATCAATCCTCTGCGATGTCTTTGGAATTGTTTGTGTTCCGTGATGTTTTGTAATACTCCACACCTTTAAAAAATTGTACAATACAAACATCGTAAGTTTTACTGGAAATAAATAATGGGTGCTGATGTGAGATTGTGGAATATGTGATTGAATAATAATTATTACGATTTTTTACAGTACAATTTTAACAGAGTAGGAAGAAATTTAATTTTTAGAGTCTATGTGTATTGCATAATTTGAAATAGCATTTTTAACTCCTCCCAAACTTTAAAATCATTTTATCTTAGTTCTTTATATTAATTGATGTGTAGTTAGTTGGTTTTCGATATACCCCACTCGATGCAACCTGACTTACATCGATGTAATGCCCACCGGCTACATAAATATCACATCGCTTTGCGAACTCCTCACCCGCGCGCACTGCTGTTTTTGCACTTCATCATCTGAGGTACACAACTTTCATGTCTACTCAACATCACATTTTTCGCCAAATCCATATTATTCGTTTTGAAATTGTAAGACCCTTATTGTATATTTTTTCCCAGTTTCAGACTCTAGACTTTCCTTCATTTCTTCTCTATAATCTAGACTGTCGAAGTCAGTTTGGCTAAGATTTTGCACAACATTGTGTTTAGAAAAAATATATACGCTGAAATTAAATAAATTCTTGAGGTGAAAAAACTATAAAGAATTAGTTCAGTGCGAATCACAAACGTTAATTATGTTATCTTCCCGAGACGACACTTCCTCTATTTTATCATTTTATCGTACTAACAACCAACTCCATTACCACATTCTTTTCCTTTTGAAGGGTACTTGCCAAGCGAATTTTAAACAGAAGAACATTCAAATAAGGTGAAAAGTTTACGTAATATATCGCGGAACCTGATATGAACATGTTTACCAGGTTTTTCCAATGTTTTGTGAAACGCTTTAACGTAATTTATTCACACAACTTTGCGCGATGTATATATATATATATATATATATATATATATATATATATATATATATATATATAAAGTCAGATTCCTAGCCTCTCCCGTAGCTTCGTGCCTGGCAGCAACAACAGCAGGAAACACTCCGATTTTAGGCGCAAATCACCCAGGTGTGCATATCGATCCCCTAGGGAGTCGATGATATTTGAAAGGGGATCAATGATAATGAAGGGTTCGTTTGGGGGTCAGTAGCCGAGTGTCCACCGGTACTGATTGGTATAACGAAAACCCAATT